>JAEIIJ010018751.1:0-55985 GCA_018904815.1 Drosophila ogumai | reverse complement strand
TCATAACTCAGCCAAAAATGCACTAAATTCAATTCGGAAAACGTTGTTGTGTTCGTTTTTTTACGGTTTAATTTAAAAAATTTTATTTAATTTAAAAAATTTAAGAAGTAAATTGAATGCCTTTTTTGCTTTGTTAAGATCAATTCAAACTTTGGCCTCTTATCCAATTCCCAAAACCGAGGGTATACAATCTTCGACTCCCCGAAGTTAGCCCCTTTCTTGTCCCTTTTCATAAGTTTGTTTATTTAATTATGCGAAGCCGAGAACATTCTTGCCATTGGCATTGAATGTAGAACATTTTTTGCAGGCATAAGCTTTATTTTGTATCTGCACACAAAGGGAATCGAACTCGGATTGAATGGAATAAACAAAGGGATACATTTCTTCAGAATGTTTGCAACTGCTGGAATCAATTACATTTCTTACTTTACATTAAATAAAAGGCTGCACTCAAGGTAACCACCACTGGCTTTGGCTAATTTAAGTCTATTAAGAAGCTCCAAAGATGCAACTCGACACTTCTTCAACTGTCCTTCATTCATGCGAGTTAGAATGTTGTGTTCATTTTCCAAATAGTATGGCAGCTGGCCGTTCTGAAGGTGCTCCACCAAACAGCTCCACATCTCCACCAAGATAGTGCCCAAGTCCCGCTGCCAGTCCACTTTCTCGAGCTGATGGAGCAGCACCGTCTTCAGCATGTAGCTGGAGAGGTGGGGCAGCTTCTGGGCATGAGCGTCCCTCAGGCCCTTCATCAGGCGCAGAGTATTCTTCATATTGTCCGACTTCTTCATCATCTCCCGCTCCCAGTGGGGAGCAATGGCCATGAATGTGGTCGTTCTCTTGACTCTCTTCGGCATGGTCTGCGGAATGGCAAACCACGGCCACTCCTGACGCACCTTCTCAGTGACCGGCGGCACGGGCAAAGGCCATTGGGCTCCGGTAAATTCGAAAGCCGGCACCAGATCGAACTTGATGGTGCGGCTGGAACCTACGGCTTCAATGGTATGGGCGCACCCGTACCCCTCCAGGGTATAGCTCAACCTGTAAGTCTGCCGGCTAGTGCTGGTAAAGCTGCAGACCGGGTTAAAAACCTTGTGGAAGGCGTCGCGTAACCAACTTTGGAGCTTTAGGCGATGAATGCGGCCACAGGAGGCCACTATAAACGGAGCATTAAGAAAAATAAACGCTGACTGGTCACGTTCCGGGGTAATGTTCAGTGGGAACTTTAGTTTCATGTGCATATCGAATTCATCGGGAGTGTTAAGCTTGACGCGATCCAAGTAGCTTCCTAAAAGGGAATGGTTGGAAAAATTAACAAAATTTTAATATTTTTTTTTTAATAATTTAAGCCTGTTCTTACTAGTCTTTTTGGCAAAGTTGTTACAGTTTTTCTTTGAAAAATTATTACATACATATATTGATCAAAGTAATAAATGATTGATAGATAATGTAACTTAAACGGAAATTGATATTTTATGGCTTGTAACAGATTAGATACATATGTACTTCAACTTGACCGGCTATGATGAGTCAATCATTAAAGACTTGTAACTTGCAACCTAAAATTACTTAATAAAAATACTGTAAGTACTTCACAAAATGATGTTTAAACCCCAAGTCTTAAACATTAAACAACAAAAAAATACTTTTGTTTAATTATTTTAGCACTCACAATATTTTCCTTTAAATTTAATTTAATATTTATATTAAAATTAAAATATTGCTATATTTTAATAACTTACCGCCCAAGCTGAGCCCATTAAAAACTTCACGGAAAGTTTGATCTACTTTTTTAAGTTCCTCAATCACGAAATTCTGTATTTCCACAGCATCTTTTGTATAAACAGCGCGATCTTCATCAGAAATCTGCAATTTCTTCAAAACCTCTTGCAAATTTCCAGCGAAGCTCATGGTTAAGCAGAATTAAAACCTGGTTTTCTCACTGCAAGTTTTTGGTAGACAAATAAATTGCTTTTTGCTGTGCTTCCCATTTATATGGCCATCAAATTCACCACACAGTCTATCGATCATTGATAGCTATCGATCGTTCAGCTTTTCCAATATGTTTTACCACATGTTGAAATTTATTTTTAAAATTAAAAAGTAGCAGCAGGCTTGAACCACTTGCTAAAATGAAGGATTAGCATGAAGGCCAAATAAATACATCAATATTTTAGCATTTTGCCTTTTTATAACAAATTTCATTGTTATCATCTTCAGTGGCTGTGGACCGTTTACCAACACTGGCCAGCGATGGCGCTGTGAGCTGCTAAAATGTCTCGAAATTCGGAAAAAATAAATCTCATTGATGAGAGGACTTACAAAAAAATCCAGGAAAAGGACAATGGACCCAAGATAACGCCGCGCAGCTCCAAGTACAAAAACCAGCACAGAAAAGCGGAGCAGCAGCCAACGCTCTTGGACTTTGTGGTCAAGCCGCGACAGACGCAGAGGCAAATCAAGGCCCGGAAGCTCAGGAAGCCACATTTAACCATAACAAGGTGTTCCTATGTGGCAAAAAAAGTCAAAGGCAAGACGCGTCTGGTGCCCAAGAAGAAGGTGACGAGGCTTAAGAAGTCCATACGCAGGTTTCGCACTTTGAAAAAAGCTGATGGGGAAACTAAAGAAATCCCCCAAGAAGATCTTTCCGAGGAGTCCCCCTCTGTGGAGTTACAATTGCAGAAGCTATCACTAGATGAAATCACAAAAGAAGCTTCAGTAGAGTCAAAGGCAGTGCACTCCATTCATTCCCGCCGCTTTAGAAGGTTCGTTTTATCGGAATCTCAACCCAATCATCTAATCTTTCTCTTCCCTCTTAGCTATTGCGATAACTGCACTCGCCCTCGCCTCAAGCAGCTGGCCATCCAGTTGCTCAAGGATTTGGATCGCTTTCAGAAGCGTGCCTTTGCCAAAAACGAGATCAAGGCGCGAGCTCATCCACGTATAGTTCTAGGAATCCGAGAGGCCTTGGCCAGGTTGAGGATACGCAAAGTTAAACTGCTGCTTATGGCCACGGATTGCGAGATCTGTCCGGGGGAAAGTGGCCTGGATGAGACGATAGAGGGCTTGAAAGCCCTTTGCCAGCAGCAGAAGGTGCCCTACTGCTTCCCACTGGCCAGACGAGAGCTATCCTATGCTCTCCAGAAGCGGGCACAGATCTCCTGCGTGGCTGTTCTCGATTACGATGGAGCCCAAGAGGCGTACAGTGATCTTCTCAAAGAACTAGAGGCTGCCCGCGGGGAATACAAACGCCTGACTGCTGTTTCGTGATAATATTTTTATTCGGTGCCCGAAAGACAAGAATAAAAGTGCCAGGAGGTGCCAAAGAAAACATCTAAGAAGCCTTGTCAAGCTGCTCTTGCCTTTAGCCAGTTGGCGTAAGCATGGTGGTGGTCACCAGGTCATGCAGTGTGGAGCTGCCATTATACATATCAGTGGCAGCGCCCACAAGACCGGCCGTGTCATTCAGAGAGCTGAATGTCTGTATGGCCTCCTTTGCCTGCTGGGCGGCCAAATTGAATTGAATCAAGATGATCAGGTAGCTGGTGATGCCTCCACTTACGCCATACAAGGTCTCCATGTCCAAGGTGAAGAAGCCGCAGGCGGAGAAGTCCACCGAGTGGTTGAGCAGCTTCAGCGAGAGGTGATTCACAATTTCGTACAGCAGATTGTCATCGGCCACCACACCGCATTTGTGGAGACTGATCCCGGTACGCTTGGAGGCCAGCGAGGTCTTCCAGCTCAGGTAGATGAGGTACACACACTTGCCGGACGTGTAACTCAAGGCAATGACCGTGATCAGGGGATTCTTGGCGGAGCGGAACAGCGAGGGAATCGACTGAAATTGGGTGGCGCAGTAGAGGAAATACAGCTGAGCCGTGAATATTAGGAACCCATAGGCCATCAGGGACAATATCGGGTAGCTCCACAGCTCGTTCATGGCCTTGCCAATCTCACAGATCTCATCGTGCACCTGGCACAGGTTGTTCAGCTTCTCCTCCACCTTGGCGGCATTTCCCAGCTCGCTTTCGTGCACCATGTTCGAGGCCATGGGATTCCGGTTGCCAGCCTTGTCCGAGGCTGGGTCGATGGGTTCGCCAAAGGAGTTCATCGAGTGGGCCACCGGCGCCACCTTGTTTTTGCCCGAACCAGACATGGAACTGGCCTTGCCTATGGAACCCATATCCAAACCTCCCAGCTCCTTGTACAGATACTCCAGATTGCTGTCGTATTGGGGAGGCTGGGAGCTGTCCAACGGAGGAGCCGCCGCCTCCTGATCACCTCGCAGCCAGAGCTTAAACTTCTCGTGCGTGGCCACCAGCTCCTCCAGCGTGGCATTGATGGCCTCAAAGCGCTCTTTCAAGGCATATAGCGAGACGGCAAACCAGATCTTGTCCAGGGTGTTGATGAACGTGGGTATGGCGGAGACCAGCCACAGCACCGACATCCATTGGGTGTAGTCCACCAGCTTGATGTAGGTGGCCAGCAAAATGGAGAGCTCAAAGATGATGGTCATGGCCAGCATGATACGGATGCGACGACCAATGGTGCTGTTGTCCAGCACACACTTCTCCTGGTAGAGGCGCTCGTCCACCTGGCGTATGCGCTCGTAGAGCTCGCCAATCCTGCCCTGATTCCTCAAAGCGGTCAACTGGTCGGTGCCCATCATGATGAGGCCTATGTAGGTGAGAAACAGGCCAATCACGAAGGTCAAGGTGCCTGTGGGGAAATGTTAAGCAAATAATGAAGGTACAATCCAATTTTCATGCTTCACTGACTTTGCGAGGCCTTGAGCGTGCGGTCCTCCTCCCCAAAGGAGTAGATGAGGACGTTGTAGAGCAGCACATACACCACTAAGGTGGCCAGCATGTAGATCATGCCATTACGCGACTTTTCCAGCACATTCCTTGAGCGAAACTTGTCCAGATCCTGCGGCAGAATCCCCACTATTTTCGAGATGAAGAAGAGCTGCTGGAACTGCTCTAGGAGAGGTTGCACCGCTGCCTCCGATGACTGTTCCCGCGCCATGGATGTTAACCGTTGGTAAGCTTAACTTGGAATGACCAACTGAGAAACACTTCACTATAACCTGCACTTGGCACTTAGCCTGATTAATTTGGGGCCCCCCCCACCACCAGGAATCAATACTATCAACATAACCCATCTACTGCCAAGTGGTGTCCTAGTGCTTTTTATTAAATAGGAAATTTGTTTTGGGGGTTAATTATTACATTAAACGTTCTGTTTGCTTATACTTTGTAATTTTTAGAGCCAAATTTTACACGGCCTGTTTTTTATTTACCATTCCAATAAAATGTTAAAAAGAGAAGAACAGCCTTCCAGGTCTTTCCGCTTCAGTTTCTCTTGCGGCGTTCATTCTGTTTTCGCTCCTCCTGCAATTAGTTTAATGACAATTAGTAAATTGGACTCGAAATTGGAATCCAAAAGGCCAAAGGTCATAACTATAGTTTCACAAAAACAAGCGGAAAACTTTGCAAGACATTTATCGTTCGGTTCGTTCGGAAATAAATATACTTCCCCAAAAAGAGGTTCAAGAAAAACTGCAGAGTTCCCTAAAGCCTGACTTTGTGAAAGTATACTTATTGCACCAAAAAAAATACCGTTTGAGAAGAAATTTTTGAATTTTCAACTAGCTTTTTTGCAAAGTGTTCAGCGACCCCTGTTCGGAGATTGGCACGAACCGCCTTAAACCATGAAGGTCTTGAGCTGTGTGAGGCGGCTATATAGGCTAATCGATGGATGGTTGAATGGACGGTTGACCTACCTTCTGCGTCAGGATAATCAGCAAACGGCGGAACATGCTCAGCACATCGAAGAACAGATCCAGAGCGTGCTGGACCACATCCCGGTTGCCATTGCGGCACTTCACCACTATGTTCTGGGTGTCATAGACAATGAAGGCGGCCATCACGAACACGCCCACGTACAGTTGAGTCTAGGAAATAAACAAAATCGCAATGATTAGATTATTTTTGAAGGTATACAATTAATAATACAGTAAAAGCTCCATTAGCTGAAAGAGGTATATCTATAAATTACAGATTAAAAGCTAATAATAATACAGAAAACCTTAAGGAAAATGAGAGAAGTAAAGTTATATATCGAAATATTGTTCATAATTCTAACCAGAAGCTATATCATAAACTTTACTGTACTGCCAACTACTTCCAAAGATAACACAAATAAACGACCTTGACTTATGCATAGATAATCATATTTGTTTATGTTTCTAACGTTTCGCCACTCACCACTTGCACGAAGTACGACTTGAACATCATGTTGAAGAGACTCAGCAGGGCCATGGTGTTGATGACACTGACCAGCATCCCGCCCAGGTAAAGATACTTGCCCTGCTCCGCTAGCAGAGCGGCCAAGGAGAGCGTGACAAAGGTGGCGAAGGTACCAGTAAGAGCCGAGAGGATGATGGCCGGATTGATGCTGCAAATGTAGCCAAGGAGCGGTCCAAGAGTCTGGCCGGAGCAGAAACCAAAGGCATATAGCATGGTTAGACGCGTGGCATAGTTCTTGCCGTCATCCTTGTAGAAGTGCAGGCCCAGGACAAGGACTAGAGTGGCCACCGCCGCCAGGACGCCAAGATCAAGGAAACCACGCATCTGGAGTAGAGCGCCCACTGCGGTAGCGGCGGCAGTGCTGCCCAAGACCATGTACACCTTGGACAGGTGCTCGCGCACGTACGGCTCACTGTGGGGGGAAACAGGAGAAGCAAGAGGAAGAGCAGTCATTAGTTTCAAGGACCATCGATCCGCAGGCGACCAACTGTTGATGTGGTCCGATGGCAAAACAACACGTCATGTAATATGACGCATTTGGACCGCCGGACTCCGACCTGGACCGGGAATACTTACTAACGGTCGCCTAGTCCGTTGACAAATGTCTGGAATCGTTCGTTAAGGTTGCTCATAGTTTCTTCCATTTTGGGTCTTTGGTGTTTTACACACTTGACGACTATATCGGTTCTGATTCCGGGTGACGATCAAACGGAGGAGTGAAGTGAACTGGTGCTGTTTAACTGAAGCTTCGAACTGACTTGTTTACTCTCCCAGCGCCTGCTTATTTTCGTTTCTGTGTATTTCACAAAATTTTCTTCGCCTTTATCAGAGTTCAGTGTTGGGTAAAGTCGAAAGAACAATACGACGACGGATCTAGAGCTGCTCAGTTGACTTTTTTATGTTATAGCTAGATTCGTTGTGTTTGATATAGAAAATAATTTATATTTTTAATATAACCTTTAAAATAATCCAGAAAAATAACTATGTTAAAAAAATTTAAATTTCCGGAAGAGAACACAAATTTCAAAATCAGGTGCTGCTCAGTTGGCTCTCTTTCTGTTATGGCTAGATTTGTTTGGTAACATATACAAAATTATTTATATTTTTTATATACGTTTAGCTTAAAAACTTAAGTGAAAATTCCAGAAAATTAACCAAATTATTAATACAGAAAACAACGCACATTTTAAGAAAAAATGTTTATAAAATAAGAACAAATTTAATTAAAACTAGATATTTTTAGTGGTCAACACCGGTTATAAGCCATTGTTTTGGCTTTTCTCACCTGTTCAGTGCTGGCTAACGCTTGGAACCTTCCAGATGTTTACAGAAACGCAATGACGTGTGCTTATTTTGCGCGCACTTCCTAATACGTTTTGAAAAGTAACGAGTTTTAAAAGGTCTAAGAATATTGATTTTTATTTAGGAGCCTTTGGCACCATTTAACCAAATCAGACATAATTTTCTCAAAAAAACATACTGCAGAGTTATGACTTGTTTGGAATGCAAACTCTTGTTGTATAAAACTAAATATAAAACATTACCTGTTCTGGCATGGACTTAACAGACTGTTTTACGTTTGCATAATTTCATTGGCAGTTTCGTTTCATCACAGTTTAAGTTGTACAAGACATCGTTATACAAAAACAACCTAGTCTCGAGTTACAGGTACTTTCGAGTAATCGTAATTAGGGGGTTAGTGCGGCATGATCTTAGTCTGAGTATCGTTTACAAAGTGTATGTACAAATAAAAAGTAAAGCTAAAATTTGTAGGAAACGTAAAATGTAGATGATACAATAGGAGGTGCTGCTAGGTGGCGTAAAATGAGCCGCGTTTACTTTTATCTTCGAGAAACTACATAAAATTCGAGCGTTAGTAGATTACGCTACGCTAAATGCGGTTATGAGTTGTTTTTAAGAGTATAATTTAGTCTAGAAATCATGGGCTTGAAGGCGGATAACACACACTCACACTCGACTTATTTCTATATAAACATTTTTCGGCCCAAGTTTTCCCACATTTTCAAATGCTGCACTCACTCTCCGTCACAGGCACACCACAATCGATCGACTTAAGTATAGTTTATGGTAATAAATAAATAAATAAAATAATTATGAGAAGTGTTTACAACAAAAGAACCTCGTAATCTCAATGCAAATACATTAGGGCTAACGATTTTTGTTAATATAACAATTTCAATATCGAGATCGCTTCTTGTTGCGTTTTTACATACAATTTTGTTGTTGTACAATTATATATAAATTCGTTAACTAATAATATTAGGTCTTTGGTTTTATAATAAGAGACACACACAATGCAAGAAAGTTTTGGTAAAGGTTACTTTTCTTTTTTTTTCATTTTTTGAACAATTCTTTTTTCATACGTTTATGTTTTTATTAAATAAACCGAAATATTAAGAGTACAATAATATTGAATTTCTGCTGCGAAGATGGCGGTGCAGGATTGCTAGTTGTTCTTAGTTTGATGATCCAGTGTGATCATCAGTGTCCAAAGAGTCCCACGCTGACTGCCCCATCGATCCTTCTCCGATGCTCCATCCGCCGCTGCTGCTGCTGCTGAGATGAGATGAGGGACCAGGATGATGCGGAGACAGTCCGTCCGTCGTTGGTGGAGACTTGTCAGCATTTCGGCTTACTTTAGTATGTCTAGAGGGAACTATTTATGCTGTATGCCATATGTTCATATCCTACGTATTGGTAATGTTAGATACAAATCGAAAATCTTTTAATTGTGGCGGCCAGCTTGTCCTCCCACCAAGCTGTGGCTGCTTGTTGCTTGTTAATATAGTGTGTGTGTGTGTTTAGTATATGTATCTGTATCTGTGTGTTGTATCTTTACTCTCGTATCCATTGCCACAGGCGCTGCTGTTGCTGCTCCTCCTCCGCCATCGCCTTCGCTTCGAACATCTCCGGCAGTCAATGCCTGGAGCGATGCTCCTCACGCCTGTCCCGGTCGCGTTCACGCTCACGGTCACGGTCCCGATCGCGGTCACGCCGTTCCCGGTCCGAGGAGCGATACCGCTCGCGGTCCTCGTAGTAGCGCTTCGAAGAAGGTGCCTCTGCAGCCTCGGCCACTACGGGCTCCGGTGATTTTCGTGGACGTGCCGAGCGGCTGTTAGGTGGTTGGTTTAATATGGAATTAATTATAATAATTACAATTACTTTAAGTAATCTCACCTATCGTCCCTGTAGTGATCTGGGGCCTGACGTTCCCGTTCTCTGCTGCGAGACCGCTCACGATAGCTGGGGAAAAAACAAGGAAAGTACATAAGTACACTTATTATTATATCCCTGCAGTGATTTAAGTTTAGGTTAAGTTGAAGTTTAAAAAACAGTAAAGGAATCATTATTGTGATCAATTTTATCAGGAGCCAATTCAATTACAAACTTTTGCCAAAGTTACCTTCCTTTCTTATTTTAGAATTCTCTTATCTTGTCTTTTACTTACCCAGCATCCCTCTCACGCTCCCTATCCCGATCGCGTTCGCGCTCCCTTGAACGCTCGCGATATCTGGACGTGGAGCGCTCGCGTCGCTGACGACTGCGGTGGGATCGTTCCCTGGAACGCGATCTCTCGCGCCGATTGTAGCTCTTGGCCTCGATTCCGTGTAGCGTGTCCTGCAGCGAGCTGATCAGGATTTTGCAGCGCTCATCGTGCGCCACCTTGGACTGTTTGATCAGGGAAATAGCCGTTACCAGTGTCTCGATGGCGCTCGAATATTCACCGGCTGCGGCATCGGAAACAGCTCTGAAAAGTCAAGAAAATGCGTATAAGTAAATGCGCATAACTAATGAAGACAATATGACGTAAGAGTTGAAGTGAAATCGTTGAAACTTAAATAAAAATAATACATTTACGGGAATAGTTTCCCACTTACCTGGCAATCGCTGAACTGCTGACTGTTCGATTTCTGCTCATCACCTCCTCAAACTCCACTTCGGTGAGCTGGGGACCCATTTGGGGATCTGGGAAGGGACCCGGTGGCTTACCCTGCTGCGGCGGCCACGGACCGCGTGGTCCGTGCTGCGCAAACTGTGGCGGCGGTCCATGCTGCGGTGGCATATTCATGCCCTGTTGCGGGGGCATATTCATGCCAGGCTGCGGACCAGGGGCCCCGTGCGGTGGACCACCCATGCCCGGATGTTGAGCGGGACCGCCGGGCTGATTGAAGAATGCCGGATTTACGTGGGGAGCGGGTGCGCCGTGCGGTCCACCCGGACCTGGCGCCGGCGGTAGGCCACGCGGCGGTCCCTGAGGCGGGAAGCCGCCGTGCATGGGCGGACGACGCCAATCGGGACCCGGTGGTCCTCTTACCGGCATGCCCATGGGTCCTCCCTGGAACTGGAAGCAAAAGATCGGGATTAGTTGACACGCTCTGTGATGTTGATGACTGAGGGCTGAGGAATGAGAAGGTGCTGCATGGGTTGCATGGGGCTGAGCTGATCTGTGGCATGGCATTATTTTAAATGTTCTGAATACACATCGCTTAAGACTGAGTTAACTAAGGTTAACTTAAGTTCCGTTGGTTAGTCTTCTTTTATATTTATCGCCCTCTGGCTTCGTTAGTATATACATATAGAGTATATCGATTATATAAGTGGACTCTGTGCTTTTTTTTTTTTTTGGGGGTTTGTTACCATTGGTCGCTGCTGCGGCGGTCCGTTCGGTGGACCTGGCCGTGGTCCGCCTGGCCTTTGCTGACCCGGCCATTGGCCCTGCGCTGAGGGATACCGTGGTGGCGGCTGTTGGTTGCCCATGAGCCCGCCTTGCGGATGCATCGGCGGCTATATATAATACGAATTACGTTTATGTTGTAGTAGAAGTAGTTGGTTGGTTGGTTGGTTGTTGTGGGGAAGAAGTGTGCGTAAGCGTTGTCAAAGACATGGAATAGAACATAAATATATGAAGCGTAATACAAAAACATTTGATATAAACAACATTGGGAGTGATTACATTACAATTGTACTCGCATTAGCATAAACAATATACACAGGTATAATTTACAGCGAGTCCTTCTGACTCTCGATTTCAATCCTTTACAGTTTTTTAATTTCTTAGCAAGTTTAGAAAATAAAGAGAATACAGAATGTCTTAGACTGAGAGGAGTGTTACAAACAAAATTGCTCTGAAGTTTTACTCGTAATTAAACCAAAACAACGCATTACGTATAGTACTTAAAATCATAAACAAAACTACAATCTTAGCCACTTGGTTTGTGCGATGGCTCTCGACCAGAGCTTGTAAACAGACAGTTGACAGCTTTCTCTTTTCGTTTTTTAAGCTTATTCAAAATCACATCTGTAGAGAAAAACCGTCAAAAGCCTTTTGCGAGCTCCTTTTACATCCGAACAAGATCCACAGCTTGGCTGCAAACTTATCTAAACTTATGATGAAAGTTACTCGAGTAACGGGCGGATATTTGCTAGTGAAGAGCACTTTCGCATAAACTTCATATCCAAGTCGTAAGAGCTACGTGTTCTAAAGTTACTTAAGGCCAGATCGAATGTATAACCTGGGCCTGTACAAAATCAATATATATCTTCAAAATTTTGCATTCAGAACAATTTTAATGGAAATAAAAAAGAAAGATAATAAAATGGAAGATATTATGAGGAAGAAGAAGAACCAAAGAGACGGGGGAGGGGACTCGGGAGCGGGACAAATACTATCAAATGAGACTTAGGGGGTCGGGATGCGGGGACTAATAGAATTTCAACACACCTGCATACGCGGAGGTCCCGAGTTTGGTCCGCCCACCTGGGGCACCTGCGACATGTGCTGCGGCCGGTACTGTCCCCCCGGCTGCATAATGCTGTTCATGCCGCGCGGCGGATGACCCGGAGGCCCACCACCTTGCGGTCCGCCCGGATGCGATGGCATCGGACCACTGCCCATGTTGGGCAGCGACGGACCCCTTGGCGGACCGTTCTGCTGCTGAGGTGGCGGCACTGGACGCGTCTTCTGCAGACTCTCGAACTGGGTGAGCGCCTGCTTGCTGGGATACGTCACCACCGGCGCCTGGCCGTGCATCTCCTTCTTGGGCAGCTGATCCAGAGTGGCTCGCAGGCTCGATTCCGAGCCCAGCGAGATGACGCTGAAGCCCTTCGACTGCCCGTTGGCCCGATTCTCGAAAAACTTCACTTCCTGCAGGTCGCCGACTCCGATGTCGCGGAGCGCATTTGCAATATCCTGGTCGGTGGTCCACCAGGTGAGATTTCCCACGTAGAGCTGGTAGCGGCGGTTCATGGTCGGAGTGAGGCTACCACCGCCCTGGTGGTAAACTCCATTGGGACCGCCAGCGCCGCTTGAAGCCGATTCCCCGGAGCCGGGTCCGGCGGCTCCGTCCGCTGAGGGTGTGCCGCCACCGCCGCCACCCGAGGCGGCTGCCTCTGTGGGGCCGCCAATGTCATCATACAAATCAACGCCATCGCCGCCAAACTCGTCCTGTGCATAATAAAGGGATGGAATAAATGAAGCATCAAGCAAGCGCTTCATTCAGCGTAGAGCAAGGTGGATCGATTGGCAGTCTCGGTAGTTTGGAATATCTGGACGAACTTTTCGAGCTCAAACTCCAACTCCTTAGATCACCGCATTTCACCCCTACTTTTTTTCGCCGCCGCACTTATCGACCCACCCTACTGTATACATACACACGCGCAAGGCGGCGCGACTTTTCGCTTCTCGACTCTAGCAACTCGCTTACCTGAGCTTGCCCGGCAAAGTCCTTGTCCAGGTCTTCGGCGTACAAGTCCAAGACCACGTCGGCCATCCTGAACCGGGAAAACTCCTCTCTCTTGGCGTAAATACTATTTTCCACTTTTGCACGCTCCTACAAACACACACACAGGCACACGGGACTGTCCGTCTCTGTCGCACTCGCACACGCGCCTCGTACAGTTGCCTGAGCCGGAGCCGGAATCGAAACCGGCGGCGCGCTGCTCTCACACTTTACCACGGATCAGCCTTAAAGCAATTAACTAGTCACTGGCCGTTGCTCGCTGTCGTCCGTATGCACATTCACAATTATTTACATTCTTCGCGTGCTCTTGTCCGAAAAATTGCAAAAGTTTTCAGCTAAAATGGCGGAGCGGTGTGGAACAGTGTGGCCAGATGAAAAATTGTATTCACTAAAAAATCTCAAAAACCCAGAAAATGTCTTCTTCTGGGCACACTAAACGCTTAGCGCCTGCGAAAAAATCTATTTCCGCTTTCGCGGCTTCCGGGCACACTTGAACGTGGGGAAAAATTCAAAAATTTCCGTTAAACGAGTTAACAATTAAGTCATTAGTAATTTGAAACTACAAAATTGATCCTAAATTTATTTGTTTCCATTTTTTTTTTTTTATTGTTTTTCGTACCTTCGTTAGTTACTTTGTCTACTATAAATAAATTAACTACTAAGCCCTGTAAACCGGCTTTGGCTGAAGATCGCAGTACGTAATTCCCGGTCCCAGACAGGAGGCGAACCCCATCATATACGGCAAAGTGCTCTGCTCGTAAACGCCAGTAAAGAGATGCGACCAAGGTCCTGTTAAGGAAAGAAATAATTGGATTTAAATTGCATTTAAAGTTTAATAATTAAACCAAACCCACCGTGGGCATAGACAGCTACGTCGCCACCTCCATGAGTCTCCTCGGTCATGGGCACACCGTGCGGATAGAGGGCATCCCGATCCGTAAAATCCAGTGTCCGGAGATCTACGCGTTCCACCTCCCCATCCGTAGATTTGTAGAACCTCTCGTAGTCCGGGCCATTGGCATAGGAAATGGCGGTGTAGGGCAACTGGTCAACGTTGCTCAGCTCCGAGTTGAGTCCCACGATGCTGTTGTTCACATCCGGATAGCCGCTGATAGTGACCGTGTGTCCGTGATCCGCACTGACCACGATCAGCGTGTCCCAGGGATTCGTCAGCTGGCGGGCCTTGCGGACTGCCTCCGAAAACTGGACAGTCTCGTCCAAAGCCTTCTTCGCCTTGGTCTCATGGTGGGCATGGTCGATGCGTCCGCCCTCCACGAACAGAAAGTAACCGTTGGTGTCGCGGGAGAGCACTTTAATAGCTGCGGCTGTCATTTCCGCCAAGGTGGGCGTGTCCACGCTGTCGTCCAGGTGATAGGCCAGGTGGGAGGAGTTGAAGAGACCCAGCAGAAAGTCCGTGTCCTGCGGATCCGTGTTCAGGAGATCGCTGCGATTAAACAGGACTCGGGCATTGCCGGGCTTGCTCTGCTGCCACTCCTCGATGAGGTTCCTTCCGTCCAGCCTCTGGCCTGTATTGCCGTACACATCCGTGGTAGAGTTGGGCAGGAACTTGATGGTGCCGCCACCCATCACCACCCGCAGTCGCTTGCCCACCCCGCCGTCAATCAGTTGCTGGGCAATGTCTGGACAATTGCCCGGATTCTGGCCCAGGTTGGTCACGTCGTAGTCGCTCTCAAAGTCGCGATTTGAGGTGTGGGCATAAACCCCAGCCGGGCTGGCATGGGTCACCCGGGTGGTGGTCACCAAGCCAGCGGATTTGCCACCCTTGAGCGCCCATTCGGCTATGGAGGAGAGGCGATTCTGGGGCTTTCGAGCAGCGGGACAGTCGTTCAACTCCACGTCGGCTGTCACTCCAATGGTCAGGTAATTGGCCTTGATCCCGGACAGGTAGGCAGAGGCCGTGCAGGCAGAGTCGGCCACCTGTTTGTTGACGCAGTACGTCTAGAATGGAGAGGGAGGCAGGTTAAGGCGGCTTTCGCAGGTAGTTTTCACACATTTTTCTTGATAATTTTCCTAAATTAATTAGCAATTAATTAGGTTAACACATGATTTTGTAGATTCTATAGAAATGCTCGTGTGGAATTGAGATTTGAGCCTACCTTGGAAAGCCCCACATAGTTGAACTTCTCGAACTCCAGCTGGTTACGTTCACCCACCACTCCTCGGAGTTGTCCATCGAAGATGCGTCCTGCGGTTACAGTGGGCACGGACATTCCATCGCCCAGGAAGAAGATCACATTCTTGGCCCGATATTGATTCGGTGGAGTCGATAGCTTCTCGTAAAGTGTGCGCTGGGCATCGTGGAACCAAAACTCTTTGCTTTTTAGCTCCGCCGTGGAACGCAGATCCCAGGAACGCTCTGAAACCGAAATTTGGAGATTACATTATCTTAGCAAAATTATATGCTTTAAATTCGGAAGTTGCCTTTAAATTTAAGCCTCTTTACTGTAAAAGCTGAATATGCTAATGAGTTCAAGTACAAACTGGGAGAATTTTAAAATTCTGTTCACATCTGTTTTGGTTTTTTACGAAATACCTGAGCACAACAGCTTTGTTTTGAACTCCGCTTTCGAATCAATTGTTTAAAAGTGAAATTGTGTTCAGGAAAGAAATTAATTGTCTAATGGAAAGTGAAAACAATTTGGAAGAATAAAAAATATTTAAGTAAAATAGTAATATTACTTTATTAAGTTAAATGTGTTGAGAAGGTTTATAAACAAATCCTTGATTATAGATCACATATTGGTAATTTTTTTTTTATAGATTTACTATTCTATTGTTTCTAATGAAACTCCCTTTATCTCTCCAATTTCTTTCGCTTTTTCTAATTTTGTTTTCAACAGCACTGTTGCCAGAGCGTGGTGTCAATTATTAAATTTAATTTATTTCTCTGACGCCTTCCGTTTAGCACTTGATTAATCAATTCTGCATATGTTTCGTGTTTGCTTTCGGCCGCGCACTCTCACTCTTGGGGCCCGATCTTTTGGTGATAATGATGATAATATCGTCACGCACCTGGCCCATATCTGTACTGACAGGTACACGCCGTGAGCTGGAGGGCAAGTGGCAGCCAGAACCGGAGAGCACTCATTGTCGTACGGAATTTCGATCGAGTCAACTTTCAGCGTTACCAGCCGTTACCAGGTCTGCGGACCGACTAAGCCGCATTTCGGCCGGAGATGCTTATTTATAAGCCAACCGAAATGCGAGACAAATTACCAAAGCGCTCCTCAAGCTATAAATTAGGGCCCGCCCCTGCATTAGAAAGCTTCTAAACTGAACTTTTCGGCTGCCCTTATTTAAATTTTAGATAACCCGTTCGTTTCGTTCCCAAATCAGGTTTGTGTTGCATCCATCATTTGCATAGAGGTGGCAGATCATGTAATTAGTAAAAAAATATGTCTCCAAACTTAATTTGTGTAGAAATGGGTTCATTAACCTCTAAAAAAGATTCTAACACCGGATACTGGTTGCATTTTGTGTATATTGTTTATTAACTCGAACGAAAGTCTGATGCTTTTGTTATTAACAAAAAAATAAACAGGTTGCACTTAATTTGTCTACCAGTTCCAAGGCTCTGGAATTTACGGGTTTTTGTAAGTACGGGATACAGTTAAGTAATTGCATTTTGGGCTGTACATTTTTATTTAATTTATTGTTTGACTTTTTTGATAAACAATATGTTAAATCATATCTTTATAAAGGAGAGTTTAAACGCATTTAATTTCTTATTCAACCAGTTGATAAGCAATTTACCAATTTAAGAAGTTCAATAAAATAATAATTAAAATCAGCTCTATTGAGACTATAAATTTTTTATTAAATTATAAATAAATCTATTTTATACGTAAACTCTGTTTGGGAAGTTTTATTTTGCATTTAAATATATTTTAAAATATTTAAAATTCACCAGAAAAACAGTACGCTAAAATTCTTTGACTTACGCTTAAGATGAATTATTTTATTATTATTATTATTAATTAATTATTATTACAGTTGTTTAAGACTATTTAAAAACACGCGCCAAACATTATAGCCACCAGCAATGCCAGACCATGAGAAAAAATTCTGGATTTTTTAGTGGGAAATTTCAACTCAGAGATTTTTTAGTGAAAAAGCTAAATTTACATCTGACGGCCACACTGCACCTAATAAAAGACAAAAATTGCAATTTGGCACTGTTTTATCGGCTTTAATTATCAAATTTCTACGTTTAAATTGCGGAAATGTGTTAGTCGACGGGCCACTGACAAAGGTCACCGAACAGACAAAAGCAGGAGGCCACAAGGCTTGTGGGTGGCAACAAACAAAGGGGCGAGCCAACCGAATAAAGCAAACATCTCGCACACACACACACATACCGTCAAACATCTCGACAAACAAACAGAGAACCTGGCTGAGACGCAGAAAGTGATATAAGTTGAAAGGCCAAGCAACTAATTCGATTGCCAGTCCAGGAACGCGAGCGTGAACGCTGCTCGTTGCGCCAGGGAATAACCGAAGGTCAGCAAGGTGTCTGCCTACGAAAGCATGGACTTGCAGCATATGGAGAATGGCCTCAGTGGCGGGGGCGGAGGAGGAGGAGGTGGAGGCGGTGGGCTGAGTGAAATAGACTTCCAAAGGCTGGCACAAATCATAGCCACCAGCATCCAAAAGGTGCAACAGAATGGTGAGTTTCCTGTAAAGTGTTTCTTTTACAACTTTCCCCAATGACTAATACCATTTTGGCCAATAGTTTCCACCATGCAGCGCATGGTTAATCAACTGAACACGCCCCAGGATTCCCCGGAACTAAAGAAGCAACTGTGAGTTAGATTTCATTACGATATTTTTTTAAAATATGCAAACAAAATCTATTATGATTTATATAAAAGTAAGAAAATTTCAATTTGCCACCCTGAAATGTTTATAATTTACAAAATTTATTCTAACGTAAAAACTAAAACATTCCTGTGTGATTCACCCTTCAAAACCTATACTGTATTTAGTAAATAATTTTCTCAATTTTCTCTCCCTTGAACAGCCATCAAATAATGACCTACACCAACCAGCTGGTGACCGACACAAACAATCAAATCAATGAGGTGGACAAGTGCAAGGAGCGCCACCTGAAGATCCAGCGGGACCGACTGGTCGATGAGTTCACGGCGGCACTGACCGCCTTCCAGGTTTGTTTTTTGTTTTCTTCTTTCTCTGTCCGAGAGATAAGCAAAACGCCTTTGTGAGTCATGTCCAAATGTTTATCGATTTCGTATTTTTAGGCCGTCCAGCGCAAGACTGCGGACATAGAGAAGAGCGCGCTGCGGCAGGCGCGGGGCGACAGCTACAACATTGCCCGGCCGCCCGGCTCCTCGCGCACCGGCAGCTCTAATAGTAGCGCCAGTCAGCAGGACTCCTTCTTCGAGGACAATTTCTTTAATCGCAAATCAAACAACCAGCAGCAGCAACAGCTACAGACGCAGATGCAGGAGCAGGCGGACCTGCAGGCGCTGGAGGAGCAAGAGCAGGTCATCCGGGAGCTGGAGAGCAATATTGTGGGTGTCAACGAGATATACAAGAAGCTGGGTGCCCTGGTCTACGAGCAGGGACTCACGGTGGATTCCATTGAGTCGCAGGTGGAACAGACAAGCATTTTCGTCTCGCAGGGCACCGAGAATCTGCGCAAGGCGAGCTCTTACAGGGTAGGTTGTCATCATTTTTGTAATGGCAATCGATTTATATGTCCCTTTGACTTTTCAGAACAAGGTGCGCAAGAAGAAGCTGATCCTGGTGGGCATCCTGGCCGCCGTGCTGCTGGTCGTCATCCTGATACTCGTCTTTCAGTTCAAGAACTAAGCTAAATCCGAATCATTCAAACCAAAACTAGTAAATATTGTTGTGCAAAAGACAAGAGTTGCCGCATACAGGCCCCTAACCCTAACCCCCTAACACACCCCACCCTTGGACCTTAGGCGCATTTGTGGCTTCAGAAAACCTTAAACCTCCACTTCCACTACTTGGCCAGAGATCGAGCAACTCGGTAACTAAGGCAAAGGCAAGGAGTATTCACCGAACAAGTGCATATACGTTATATTCGCTTTAAAATTATATTATCTTATCTTTTATATTGTCTGTACTATTATTATTACGCACCCTGTATATTGATATATTGATTAACAACTGTGTTGGCTGCAAATTCTAACAATATGTTCCGAAACTCATTCGCCAGCGCTTACAATATGGTATTTAGACATAAGAATAGGCAGAGAGGAAGATCCATACAATCCATGTACGAAAAATGAAATAATAAACACGAGAAAACCGATAACGCAGCGATCCTTCGCCTGGAGCACTTCATTTAGGGGCCCTCCGACCTCAATGAATCAATGAATGGAGACACACTCGCCAGCCAGAGCTCTCTTTAGGGCATTCGAAAATGTGCCTGGTCATCGACTCCTCCTTGGCTTGGCTCGACTCCGCCGGCTCAGCGATCATTAAGATTTCGTGTTGGCCATTGTTACGCATGCTTTAGCGGCTTAGCAGCGATCCCGATCCCGATCCGACTGGGTGTCCGACACTGGCACATTATGCCGCAGCAGACCTGGATGCGGTGGACCCACTTCAGCTGCAGTCGCTTCGACGCCCCTCGTTGAGGTGTGTCAGCGCGCTCGCCCCGGCCAAGCTAAAGGGTTTTCCTCGCCTCGACACTCCGCTGGCCTGCATACAAATTGAGTTTAAATTTTTTGCCAATTCACTGACATTGATAGTTCGTTTGGGCATCATTTGTGTGGTGGCTTCTTATCCACTTGTTGGCATCGAGTGGTTTTCTCGCATGCATTTAAGTGCAGCTCATTTCCTTCTCCCAACTCGCCCCGGGGGCCTCGCCAACAATCATTTCCCGCCGAGTCATCCAGTTATTTCTGGCCCAAGACGAGTTGCTTCTCTGTTTGGTGGGAAGGGTATGTGGAATCATTCATGGGATATGTTAATTAATTGTTTAGGCAACAGTTGAGTTTGGAAACGGTGTGGAAATTTTTAATTAATATTTTGAAATGGCAAATGTTTTTAAATATTGAAAAGAGTTATAAATAAAATCTATATTTAAAGGATTTCTTTTTTTCTTTAAATCTTTAATTTGCTTTAAAAAGAAGCCAGCCTCCATGCTCAGCATATTTCCTCAGGGAAAGCTTTTCAAAAAATATTCCATAATAATTTTAAATAAATTAAAATAAAATAAAAAGTATAGTATCCATAATAGTTAGTAAATATTATGTACATTTTTATGTTATATAATTATAATTTATATTAAACTTTCATAGAAAATCATTTTTTAAAATTGAATAGTCAAGTAGAGTATCTGATCTTCGTCTGGTCATTTTCCCAACCGATCTTGGTTGTTTCTTTTGGGCCTGCTTGGCTGTCAGTGGCTGTCCAAATACGTCACCGAGTTGCCCGGCCCGACCGATTGGGAATTATTGATTGCTCGTCCATGGGGGCCAAGGGTTAGGCCATAGGCCCCGGCACGGCCTAATCACATCGATTACGGCTACATGCGGCACTTGGCAGCTCGGACACCCATTCAGACGAGGACACGGCCGAAACCAAGTCCCAAAAACCCAGTCCAAATCCAGCCCCGGGGCCACAGGTCACGTTGCGCGAGTCGAGTGTCGAGGAGGTGTTGGAAATTAACTGAAACTATGCACACCTCCGGCCAGCAGCAGCAGCAGGTAGTCCTGGCTGCTGTTTGCACATCCCACCACACATCCCATGATAATATTGACATCTTCGGTGGCCAGGACTGTGCGGGCCGAATCTCATTTGCAAAGTCATTTTGTCTAAATAAATCCAGCCTCCGACGACCTCCTGGGTGGGTTCCCTCTCGGGTCTTTTCCCAACTTGAACCGCATGTTTTGACTTTGGCGGCCAGGGAAATTCCGTAGCTGGCTAAGCGGCGGATTGACTTACCAACTTGCTGGCCAGGATTTGGCCAGTGGGAAAATGGGAAATACTGTGGGGATATATCGGGTTTCTTCCGGCTGCGGCTGAGCCCTGTTAATCCCGTCGCAATTCACACGTTGCTTAAGATCCCATCCGATCCCTGATGATGATGATGTGTGCAGCGTATAAACATCCGGTTTGTGGCATTTCCCAAATCAATAAACTTATTATTATCCCATTTCCACCAAGTACTCGTGCATTTTTATTTGGAAAAATTCTTAATTAAGCGTTTGCTTCTCTTCGTTTTTATGAATGAAGTGGAATGAATATATGTTTGCCCACGCGCTCCCACCTTCTTCATCAGTGATTTCTTTTGCTTTTACAGAATTTTAAGTGGAATTACTTGGCTAGCAAGGCGAAGCTATGTAAATCTTTTGAATTTTTATTAAAAACAAAAAGATTCGTTTGATTGTTCCGTTTTACCTGTCCAAGGTATCGAGGCAGAGGGGTGGGGGCCAAGGCACTTGATGCCCAACACTTTCGACAGTTTTATTAATGAAATTCGCAGAAAAAGTTGCCCACTGATGTGCTGCATCTCCCTCTGCTACTGAGGTGTTGCTCTCACTTAGATAGTTTTCCTTTCCACAGCGAGATAAATTAAGGATTTTAGGGATTACAAAAATTAAATAATTGTATCTATAATTTATTAAAATTTTGGCATTCACTTTGTGTTTTCAATTAAGAAAAACTTATTTATATAATTAAAAAAGTCCCTAAAAAAGATTGTATCCTTAAGATCTTGTTTAAGATGATAACCTAAAATAAATATTTATAAAAGTACAAGTACTAATAATTTATTAATCTTTATGTACTATTTTTAAATGCAGTTATATGTTTATTATCTATATATTTTCCCCCTGTG
This sequence comes from Drosophila ogumai, assembly GCA_018904815.1. Taxonomy (NCBI): domain Eukaryota; kingdom Metazoa; phylum Arthropoda; class Insecta; order Diptera; family Drosophilidae; genus Drosophila; species Drosophila ogumai. The sequence continues at coordinate 34,056 of JAEIIJ010018751.1, read as the reverse complement.
TATCTGCGATTTTATGAACTGCTCGAACAGCCTCTCCCCCCTCAGCCACCCCCTTAGACTCCCCTTTGGTCCAGCTGGCGGCGCACACTTCTAAACAAATTGGGTGTCAAAAAGTGCGCACATTTCAAAAGATTTAACCGTTTTGCAGGCACCGCTAGCTGGTCTTTGATCTTCGCCGCCCCCAAAAGGCAGACGCCGCCGGTGCCCGTTTATGTGGTTGCCACTGTGGCAGCACAGTGGAGCCTGCTGCCCCCTTGGCAGGCAGGCAGTCAGGTACAGTGGGTGTGGCCAGTGCTAAAGGGAGAACAGGTATTGGAGTTTTCCCTAGGGGACTATAAAGATAAGTACTTGATTTTATGTTCTATTAAGAGCTTCTTGTATCTAGATTCTAGAATATTATTTTGGGAGGGAATGGGTATAATAAAGATAGTACTTGATTTTATGGAACATCCATTAAGATTATAATTCGATAAACGTTTATGGATATTATTATGATCCATACAAGAAGCTACCTTAATCGAACACCTAATTAAGACAGCTTTTTGTATGGATCGTAAGAATAGATAAAGTTTATATTTTTGCAATATATTCCGGCTTCTGCTTACCTTATTATTGAAAGAATATTTTCTCAATTTTTTGTACAAGATTTAACTATATTAAGCAACAATTTAAGCAAAATTATATATTTTACTAAGACTTTATTGCCTTTAAATGCTAAAATAATCATTGATAAGGTGATATTTCATGTGCATTTTATTCTAATAATTACACGAAAAGTCCTTAAGCTCCAATGTGGTTTTAATTAACTTGATTTTAAAGCAGCTTGAAATATTATTTTTATTTTGAAATAATTATGAAAGATTTATTTTAATTATTACGAAAATAAAAATAACCTTTACAAGTCTCTACAACTAATAAATGTTTCAATAAATTCGCATGTTCCTAGCTAACCATAGCCTGACTCAACCCACCCACTGTAAAATCTTGTCTGCTCTGCTCTTCCCTCAATATAAACACGATTCGCAGCTATATCTTTTATCCGATTCGCTTTATACACATATACCACGCGTCTCCCCCGCCTTCGCCTCATGTCGAACTGTGTGAGAAAAGCGTCAACACAGCAATGAGATATATACTAGAAAAAAAGGAACAATTTCGCGAGGAGGCTGTTTTTTATATAAATTAGCAGCTACGATCCCCTCGTAGCTACAGCTCCCCGGGCAAGGGATTACGACTACAAAGAGATCAGGGGATCAAGCCGAGCGCATCCGAAGCGCAACTGTAACGGTGGCGGTATTGAGAAATCCGAAGCCGCAGGCGGGGATTAAAGTCGGTCGGACAATGGGATGTGGCATATAGCACAGTCGGGATGGAATATATAGATCGAGGATGCCACCGTGCTCGAATTTGCCATTCTTTGGCAAATCTATTCTCTGCGGAAAGGTGATATAATGCGAATCCTGGACGGAGGAGAAGTATCTATCGGTGCTTTGTTTGGGTAATTGTTTGTTTACGAGTTGGCAACAAAAAATGGCAAGACAATAGAGGGTTTCAGCGGGTTCGCACACGTTCCAAAAAAAATAGAAAAGAATGAGAACTGAATCAATCAAATCGAAGCTGGAATAACAAAGTGATCAATGATCATCAGCGGCTGATCAGACCCGGGGAACATCTTAATACTCCCAGCAGCCAGATAGGCTGTCAAATTATTTCTGGTTGCCCATTTTTCTGCTCGCCTCCGTTTATCGTTTTTTGATTGTTTCTTTTTCTCTGTTTTCCTTCCTTTTGGCCTTTTTGCTTTTTCGCTTTTCCACCCCGACTAATTGTGCCTGACATTAATGTCACTCTGCATTAAATATAGCCTCCAGCAAGGCGCTCCACCCGCCTCCTGCTCCATTTCATATTTGGGAGTAAGGGCCCCCAAGACTATATATGTAGTCTATATGGGATCGGTGTCGGAAGATCACTGCTTCTGGGGGGAACTTTGGCTCTGGCTTTGCCTTAGCAACGTGTTGACAGCCAGTGACAGACACATTCATTAGGCGGAATGATTCATATTCCAAAGGAGGGACAGGGACACTGATCTGACAAATGGCAGGCTAATTTGAAGAGCATTAGACCAAGTGATTTAGGGCCTCGACTTGCGGCTAGTTGGGCCTCATCAATGATATGGCTGGCTGGCACTTGGCTGGGCGTGATTTTTGGTTAATTTATGGGAGTTAATTGATTTATTGATTAAAAAGGGGAAGTCTCTATCACTTAGCATTAAATTAACATTGGATGCGCTGTAAAAAATATTTCTATAAAATAAACCTCATCTGTTTTACCTAAATAAATATTGTTACCAAGTATCTACTCTCATTTTACAATTTTTTACAAATTCTATTAGGTAGTAAAAATATTCTTAGCCAGTGAGCTATTATCAAAATCCTTTTTCAATTTCAAATCTGTATATTTCCTAGCCATCTTTTGTAGTATTTAGCAACTGAATTTTTCTACCTTATTGGTTATTAAACTATTATTAAAATACTTTTTCAACCTAAAATAACCTTTCAAAACTAAGAATCCCCCGTCATTTTTATGATGTCACCCCATGAATATTAATAAATACACACCAAATATGCACAAATATATTTGCTCTAAAATCAGTATCGACTTTCCTTCCATCACCAAATAATAAAGAAATCCAGACCCTGCTCTGATTAATCGAATTTGTGTGCCGCCCAATCCTTGGAATATATTTTCCACTTATTGAGTGAAATGGCGAATGAACGAGCAAACGGTCAAACCAATTATGGATTACGTCCTCAAGTCCATATACGCGAATAATATTTTCAGAGTAAATATTGCCGGGGCGCTTTTGGGTTCCGGAGGGAGTTGTTCGTCTCTGGTGATTTCAGGGAGGGATTGCCAGTGGTCGGGGTCGTGTGTGTCGCCGCACATCATCATCGTCATCATTTCGCATGCAAGCCGTGGGCGCAGCTCGGACACGAAATGGGCGCGGCCAAGTAGCCGCCGGTTGCTTGGCCAGAAAGGGCGACAATGCGAAAAATTGTGCAATCGATTGGGGGCGGCGGCATCCAAGACCAGAAAAAAACTTGGGGGGAATTGGGTTTTCAATATTCGATGGAGCCCGGCCATATGTTAAATCAAAGAAGAAATCAGGAGTGGGCACCACGCACGAGTGTGTTATGTGTGTGTATATCCTTGATTGTTTTTTATCCATAACAAGCCCCAGGCCCCAATTTATAATAGACTCCCGTTCGGTATACATCCATATACTACGCACGAGCATCGCCTCTCTCTCTGTATCTATTGCGCACAGGTGCCGGAGTTCACAAGCCAAAACAGGGGGAGTCCTTGGAATTTCTATGGAAATTCTGGGTAAACTCACAGCCCGGGCATTCCCGAGCTGCATCTCTACCCCAGCTGCATCCAGTAAATTACAGCAAACATAAAACCTGTCCCAGTCTTGGGATCTTAGGAAACCCAATTTGAATCGAATTCAAGTGTCATGCTATTTTTGGGCATGGAAATTTGTCACTGAGCTGGCTCAAGTGGCCACCAGACCAAGTCCGTTTTTGAGGCGACAAACCCAAGACCCCAGACCGTCGGGCCAGACTGCCGGGCGACACTTTTGTGGACGTCATGCCCTGCCCTAGCCCTCATCAAACTATTTGCTCATGTTACATCTCCGGCAGCCCGAACGGCCCGGAGAGGCCCAGGCCCTAAACATTGTCGGGGGCCAAGGGAACAGTGGTTTGAGATGTAATTAAAAATGTAATAATTACTTTTATGAACAAGGGAATTTCTTTTTAAATTCTTAAATATATTACTATAAATTTTACAAAAATACATAGCAGATTTTGATTAAAAATTGTTAGGGAAATTCTCTTTGAGGAGCAACTTTATGTCGATTTTACTTATTATCATAGGTCCTAAGATATAAATAGTTGGGAATTATAGAGGAATATACTGCTTACCATATGTTAGACATATTAGCAATCAATTTATCATATTTTTGAATTTATTAATATTTATTTTTTTACATTCAAAATTAACATACAATTTCTATTTAGTCCTTTTCTAGATTTTTAGGGTTTCATCATTTCCCCAAAATTTTTTCCATAATATTATTTCCTTATTCTAACAACTCTTACCACTGTCCTTGCCTCCTTGGTCGCTTCTTTTATCGGTCGAGCTGGAGACCAGATTGGACGATGATCTTGGGCCTGCTCCTCGCACTTAATTGTTGGTCATGCCCTGACGCTGCATTTATTTATGGTTTTCTTAATGAGTCTCATATTTATTACACAGCGGACGGGGCATTCATAACCATGTCCATACTACGTACTCGTATATATATATATATATATACAGATCCAGATCCCGTGCTGGGCCAGGGGAAATACGTGTCACATTTCATTAACGGGCTCCCTTTCCGACGAGGCCCAATCGAAGGCAAGAGTTCGTAAAATATCGAGTGTAATTTGAATATGCACTTGAAATTGCATGGAAATTATTTGTCGCGTTCGACTTGACACTTATTCCGGTCGGAAATGACCGCACTTGGAGGCGGGTGATATTGGATTTGAATGGGTCATTCGGGTATATATTTGTTTTGGGTTCCCTACCCAAGTAGGAAGTGGGTGTGGTTTTCCGTTTAATGGATTGTCTTTGCTAGTCTTTAATATACATTTTTTAAAACAAAGTTAAGCTTAGTTTTTCCCGATAATTCCTTAAGCTTCAAGAACTCTAATCTGCAGCCGTTTGCTGGGAGTCAATCCTTTCCACAATCAATTAACTCATCACTCCTTCTGGTAAACGTGATCCCTCACCAACTGGGCTCACCTTAAAGCCCACCCTTTTTGGCCAGCTCTTCAGCTCTTTGGCCGAATTGCCGCTGGGCCAGAATTGATAACATTGTAACATTGAATTTTCTGCATATAAATGAATTAATTTTCTGGCGACGCATCCTGACAGCTCCCTTCTGCCTTTGTCCTGTGTGCTGTCCTCGGTATCAGCAGGCTGGCATCCCTGGTCCTTTGGTCGTTCCACGCTGCAGGCATTGTGTACCGGGCTAATTTCCATAAACCCCCCCGAACTTTTCCGGAGACGAAGAAGTCGCAACGCCATTGTTATGCTAAAGTTCGTTCTGCGCGAAAGGGGTTGCCTTGCCAGCTTTGAGAGTGAGTGGAAATGGACGGGACCACCAGGGTTTCGAGTGGGAATCTGCTAACAAAAATTGCTTGCCAGCCTGCAGGGGTCGCAGGGGATGAGCTCACCACCAAACCAAATTGTTGCACAAATGTATTCCCCGGAATTCGCCAAAGACAGGAGCAGCAGCGGAATAATGGAAAAAAAGAGCAACCCATGTAAGCACCTTAAATATCGAGGCGTAGCGCCCCTAGAAACCTGCCTTTCTCAGGGAGATACACTGGAGAAATAATAGGTTTGGAAAAGGAGAAAGAAATTAGATTTGTTTATAGAAACTATAAAACTGAATAACAAGAGTAATATTTTTTTGCACAGAATAAGTAGTTCCGAATTATAGTAAAAGGTAAAAGGGTAACTGATTTTAAAATAGAATAGAACAATAGAACTTTTCTCCCAGTGCACAAATATCGAGCAAATTGTGATAATACCACCATTCTCCCAGGAACCTAATCGTCCGTGAATAAGGGGCCAAGGATCCTACGCCGGCTGAGCTGCTTAGTTCTTTGTTGCCCCGCGTTGCCTGCAATTGCAATTGCAAAATCGCCTGTGAAATTGCACAGAAATGCGAATTGCATTAGTCCCCCGACACAGTAGCAGTTATGGACAATATATAGACGCCCCGGCAGTCCTGTCAATCAAAACAGATCGCTCAGGGAAAATCAAGAAAAAAAAAAGGAAAGTCTATGGAGTGAATGTAAGGTGTTCGCTGTCAGATTTTCTCCAAAAACGGATCGCCATAAATTTTATACGCTTCTCGAAACTTTATTTAATGGCCAAAACGAAAACGAGCAGTGAGTGAAAAAAAGGAAAGACAGAAGAGAAGGAAAATACTGAGTATGGAAAACTAACAGCGGAATGGAACACCGTTAATTTACGAGATATACTCCCCATGGTTTTTTCGGTTCTATTTGGTCCGTGTTTTTGTGTATACAAAGCGATCGGTTGGAAGCAGCGGATCCGAACCGGGACTTGCCTGCTCCGCAGCAGCAGGCTTGGCGTTCGTGTGAATTTGAAATAAAACACACTGCATCCATTGCAAGTTTAAAATGGGTAAAGGCGGGGCTAAGGGGGGTGCCAAGTGTCCAGGGAGGGATGGAGATTGATCCAGAAAATCTTAAAAACTGTTGGATTAATTTCTTGAAGCTTCAAAAAATTTTATTTTAAAGCAGATACCTTTTTCCTAATATTTTTGCTATAAGAACTTAAAGTTATATTACTTTCGTAGCCTTAAAAACCCCTACTTTAAAGCTTTACAACCACATCCCTGTAATATCATGCCAGATCTCAAGATCCCCCAGCTCCCTGGCATCCACAGATGCCAGCGACATGCCACAAATGGACTGTGGACTCCCCCTCTTGGGCCAGTCTTCAGCCTGCACGATCCAGATCCACCCAAACCATGGTATCCATCTCAGCTCCATCCATTCCCTTTCCCATTCCCTGATAGATTGTGACAGCAGACGACCCGACCAGAGTCCCTCGCGACCCGGACATGTGTCAAATCAGCGCGTTAAATGTTTGTGGAGCATTTAAGGAATATTTTCATGTAATTTGGTAAACTAATTGTTTTGACAATAAGGCATTTGTAGCTTTTCAGCGCGAGATTCGATTTTGATTGACTTGGGCTGACAGACAGGCAGGCAGGCAGGCGAGTTGCAGTCCGGGGTTTTCCGGTATTCATTTGCCATGTTGCATTATGTTCGACTCGACATCGACATGTAATTGATATATTGGCTGCAGGCGCTTCCACAGAGATCACTCCCACTCGGCGGCGGCTCTCCTGCTCCTCGTAGTCGGATTCCCAGCTAAACAGATGTTTTGCATGCTAATGTTTGTTTACTTTGTATTGTTTTTAAACTAATGCTGATGCTTCGCTCTGCGATTGTTGGGAGTTGTGCCTACTGCGGTTTTCCATATGCCAGAAGGGGGGGGAGGAAAATTCTTAATTGGTTGGATATTGGAAGGCAATTAAAAGAGGGCTGAGTTGGGGAAAGGTGTTGGTTGCAGAGGGATTTTTAGGGAATTAATATAAACACCAATAAAGAGGTAAGGTACGTGGGAAGGCTTGCAGATATTTCTTGAGTAAATTATTATCTATACAATATTTCTAGAATATTTCTATATATTTTTTTATTTAGATATATTTAAAATTTAGTTTTCTGGAAGATAAATATTTTTAAATAAATTGTAATTTACAAACAATACCAAATTGGATTAGAGTAATGAAAATAATGATAATGACATATGCAGAATAAATATTCTTATAAAATCTAAAATTATATTTTCAATAAATACACATCCCTCCTTTTATTCCCATTTAAATATATAATTATCCCAACTCCAGTTCACCCGATTCCACCAGCATCCACATGCCCCCAGTCTCCTTCATCCAATGCAATCACTCAAAAATTCTATAGAAAATGCATAAAAACTCAAGCACGGTTTGTATACACAAATTTGTTTGCTAGTAATTAACAAATTTAGGGGAAACAATATCATTAATCCCCGACAATATAAAGTTTATTTCCAACAATAATACAAACATTAAAAGGCTGCCCTGCCATTCCGAAATCCCGTTGTCGTAGGGCTTCCTCCAAACTCCATCCTCCATCCTCCTGGGCTGTATATCAAATCTGTAATAAGTGCTGAGTGCCGAAGGAGAATAATGATGTAGATGTTGATGGGGTTGTGGGGGATCGGATCTGGTCTGGAATCCGGTTGGGCACATGCCTTCTTCTTCAATTGTGTTTTTTTCTGGGAAAAAACTGTCGACGCAACGTCTACGGTGCAGCGAGCAAAGCAAGTCCATAAAAAGCAGGCGAGCGCATAATGGCAATGCCCATTAAAAAAGGTGCAGAACTGTTGATGTTTATGGCCACATCGTTCAGATATATAGCCCAGATTTACACACTCGAATCGGTGCCAACTAAAGGGAGTTGTGCCTGTGGCAGTCGATGGAGACAATTTTGGGGACTGTTAAGACTTGTAAGGGAAATCGGGATGATACTGAGATACTGGTGAAATATTTATTAGTTTTAAAATAAAATTTTACAAGAAAATAATATTTATTTTAATTTTAAAAGGGTTTTTATGTGGGTTTCTTTTAGCTTATGAAACCGCAGTTTTATATACAAGATCAACATTTTAAAATTTAGAAAACAACTCAAAAATTTTTATAACATACAAATAGGTCAATACCCACCCCAAAAATGTTGTATTTAAACTTAAACCATTCAAATTTGTGTTAAAAAAAATATAAAATATTTCGTTTGCTTTTTGTATGATATTACTTTTACATTTTCAGTTGAAAATGCAATTTACTTGTCTCTTTCTCATAGAAAGTGCCCTTGACATTTGCCTTTTACCTTTCTCCACAGTCCGTCCCAGTACTCCGGGGCGTTTCCTGTTTGTTTAACTGATTTCTTTCCTCTTTTTGGCCACCTTTTCCGAACAAGTTTTCCCAGCGATCTTCGGGAAAAATGGCCGCCATGGGAGTAACCACCAACGGAGTTTAAGTACTATGGTACATGGAGAGCCACCCCCAGAGCACAGACTAGACAAATATTGGGTTTTTCAATTAGCACCCCGAAAAGTTGTCTCTCTCTGCCTCTCTGCCTTTTAGCCGCCCCTTTTTGCGGCTGCAACGGAGGAAAACTTACCCCCGATGGAAGCTGCCTTCAAATGGCTCTCCTTTTTGCACAGGGAGAAATGAGGGGAGAGTTAAATTTGGTGTAAGAATTCATAATTAATAATAGCTTAAGGTTAATTAAAAAAACAGTAACCTTTAGTAAAAGTTTAATATTTATTAATAAGAAGTTACTAGAAGTAAATATGAGTCTAGCCGATTTAAATACTCAATGCTTTGAACTCAAATTTAATTCTACATTTTGGAAAAAAAAAATTGAAACAATATTAAATTTTATTATCTTTTTTAACCTTAAATATGAAAAATAGAAGGTTAATTTTCAATGTTTTATTTACTTGCAATATTTTCAATAATATTATTTTTACTTTTTAATTGTTGATAAGCAATTTTGAATAATAATTTCCTTCTTTCGTTTTTAAACGTGAAAAACGAAGCTTGTTTTTAATGTTTTATTGATTTTATATGAAACGTATATATTAGAAAGTGGTTTAAATTTTTAATCAGCAATTTAAAGCAATATGTTAATACATATTATATTTTATCTAAATATTCCACTGCACTTACAAAGGTTTAAAAAAAGAATACATTAAATGAAACTCTCGTTTTTCGTCAGTGTGGATCTCCCCTTCCTTATTTCGTTTTTTTTTTTTTTTTTTTGGTAGAGCATAGGACGGGAACGGGAGTGTTTGTCTAAAGGATCAGGCCTCTGTTTGCGTATGGCCGCGTTAATTGCCCATAGTGGCGAGCGTTTAAAGCCGCCGCAAATCCCCGCCGACGAAATGTCATGTCGCCCCTCGCCACGTGTTCGGTGGTTTCTTTTTACCATCCAGAATCATCCAGCATTTACCTTCCGGAATTTCCTTGTGTGTGCGGAAAAGATATGGCGAACTGATCCCGGGCACTCCTTGTTGTTTGCCCCCGCTTGTTTTTCATGTTGTAAAGTTAATTATAAATTAAATATTGATTCTGTGCGTGCGACACACACACAGCTCACAGCATACAACTCTTGTTTTATTACATTTTTCCCATGCATTTCCACAATTGTGCAATTTTCCCTTGCATGCAAAAGAGGGTTTTTCTTTTTAAACGCATGAAATTGATTGGTCACGTATGATTTATTAATATTTTCTTTTCATTACGCATCCGCAGCGTTGACAGCAGCTGTTTTAATTGGTTTAAAATTTCCAATGCAATGAAAACGCTGCTCCTGCTGCAATTTAGCCCCCAGTCGTCTGAGGTTTAATGGGCCACAGTTGTTCGTTCGCTCGACTTTCGATTTGCATACGGAAAACGAACGCAGAGTGAGGAGATACATTGGCGAAGGTAAAGTATCTGCTATCTGCTGCAGTAACAAGTCATACTGGATCCTGATGTCTAACCATCAGTTTTATTCGATTTCCTTGGTTGTTTTGCTTACCTAATTGCAGGCTCGGTGTTAGGGTAAATAGATATCTCTGCCTAAACTGGAATGTATCTTTTGGATTCGCAAATCCCTTAAATTGATGAGGTCTAATTAATTTTGTTGGGGTGGTAATTAGAATCTCTTCGAAATAGGGGTATTAGAGAAAGGAAAATATATGTCTTGAATAAACAAACTCAAATTTCTGGGCTGCCTAAATTTATATTATTGGATTGTTAAGATATGGATATTCAGTAGGACCTAATCAAGTTTATTTATTGATTGAAAATCCATTTATTTAATTCGAATGAGCTTGATTTAAAAATTTAAATGTAATTATAGGCTTTATGTGAGTTCAACCTTTAATAGATAAAAATATATTTAAGAAGTTTTTATATAAAACCCTTTATATAATTTCTTGGGTGTCAAACAAAACTATAATTATTTAACTTAGTCTAATTATTTAACTTAGTTAATGTAAATGAAATGAAAATCTTGATTCAACAATCATAATAATAACCAATCTCTTAAAAAAAAATCTAGGTTTTTTTAGATGTCTAAACTAGGTAAACTAAATGTCTTTTTAAATATTCTAAAAATTATAACTATTATTATTATTAAAGGATTTTCATAATATGTTTCTGAGTTTTATATAGACTATTTAATATTTTAAATAATTCCTAATTTTGGTCAATTTTAATATATATTAAACCAAAATTTCAGTAACTCACCGCAAGATATGCGAGTAGCGACGGCAAAATGTGCCTCAAAGATACACCGTTCTCGCCACACACACAGTCTCAGTCCTCGCAAACACACAAATACACACAGTTACACACAATCGTATCTATGTGTGTCGACAGGTAAAACCAACCAAGATGGACAGGTCGCCACGGCAGAGAGCGGAGCGAGGTGAGTCCAGGGAAGGTGAAACGAGCTGGTTGCCAGTAATTTATGTGTGCGGCCATCGATGTGGCTCTGGGCTCTCGGCTCTTGGCTCTGTGTGGAGGTGAGGCAAATGGCCACACCGCTGACCGACTGGTCAAAACAAGTTCCCCAGGGGGGAGGGTATAGTTAAGGTACAGCGATGGGATGAGTGTGCTGTGGATACGATCTGGAGTGAAGCGCGGAGGCAGACTGCGCGGCCCGAACGAGTTGGATTGTTCAATTGCCAATTGTTGTAGTACGAACCCCTTGGATGCCTCTCCCCTCCTCTCACTAGGCCTGCTGCGGTGCTGCTGCCACTGCCACTGCCGCTGCTGCTGCTGCTCTGTCGCTGTCGGCGTTGGCTCTCTCGCCAAGTATCTGGGAGATACTTTTGTATCTGCTGCGCAGTTAGCGCTGTGGGCGTGGCCTTAACTCGCACGAATTTCGCCAAAATACTTGCCATCGTCACCGATTTGAATTTGTGGTGTGTGGTTGTGGCACGCCCCAGTTAGATACATAAATATTTATAAACTTTAGATACTTTTCACTAAGGTTTTTGCGCCAAGGTGTGAACGAGCGGGATGGCGCTCATACAATATTTTCCGTTGGCAGATTATGAAAAAGTTTTGCAAAGGCACCTTTAAATAAGGCAACACCACCAACAAAAACAAAAAAAAAAGAACCCCGAGACAATGGCAATAAAACGTGGGATATTCGAAAAATGGCCGAAACGAGGGAAATTCGACAACAATTTCATTTGATGGCCGCCTTCTTCTATTTATTTGCTTAGCGATTTCTGATTTTTTACAAGCCACAACAACCTGGTCAGGTTGTTGTCTCGCCGCTGCCTTTGCCTATTTTGCATAATTTTGCTAATTTCCATTGTTTATTTTCGCAATCGATTTGCCTTTGTGTTTGTGTCAATAAACGAGAGCGCGCGAGTTTTTCGCTCATTTATTTTTTCGCCCCGCACAATTGTGCCAATTTATTTTATTGAACTGAATATATATATCCATGTATCTATGTATCTAACTGTGTGCTTTGTAATTGCTTTGATTTTGGCCCGCTTTGGCTAGAACATTTATTTGAAATTTTAATTGTGAAAATATTATGCTACGGATTATGCGATTTATTTGTTATCAAACGGAAGTCATGAAAATGAAATTGGAAATTGTAATTTCGATTGTAATTTAACAATTTGGTATTATTGTTTTCGCACCGCTCGTCCGTCCATCTATTGTTGTTATTTATTTGAAATGTATCCGGCGGATAAATTGTGCACACAACCGGCACATGCTCCTCGCCTGCATGGCGATATTTTTTAATGAAGCCTGAAACATTTCAATTTCGATTTCCATTTACATTTTCCATTTTGCATTTTGCATTTTCCATTTACCATTCCGATGCGGATTTGATTGCCGAGTTTTGTTTGTTATTGAATGATTTGTTCTAAAATTTTATGATGCATAGATTTGTGTAATATTTCAATTAAATAGTCAATGCTTTGCGTGTGGCTCTCAGGTTAATTAACTTTTATGAAATGAAAATGTTTGAATAGATGGATTTCACTTCCCTTTTTTGTGTTGCTGGTGTGGCTCTCAGTTTGGCTGCTAATTTAATAGGAAAATATTATGGGATTTGAAATCAAGATGCAAGTTGGCTGTGGCTTATGCGATTTGTGAAATGAATGCAGCTGGCAAATAGATAATTAAATGTTTATTCGTTGATTAATTTTAGGTTTATTGAGGGGAAAACCTATTAATACAGAAGGGAACACTTTGGGTGATAATTAGTTCAATTTGTCTGTGTAATATTTAAGCTGTGAGTAACTTAAGATAGAAAATATTTTTAGAAGTAGGGAAACTTCCCTTTCGAGTTGAATTTATATTTTTCTTAAATTATTAAATCAAAGTGTGAATTAAGATTAAGATTATTCAAACACTGCATATTTAAGACTTTTATTTACCTAATGATAAAGAATAGGTTTTTCTTTAAAGGACAATTTTATAAAAATTATTTTCAACATGAACCCCTTAAGATTCCCAGTCTCACGACTTAATTTCCTTATTCCTACCCAATCCCACACTCCTCATCCTTTATTCAAGTTCCCATTGCTTCGGCCCAAGAGTAAACACCATAAATCGATTATTGATTATTTGAAACGATCCTCTCGCTGCTCTTTTCGGAATACATTTAAAGGGCAAACGGCTGAAATTGAATTTCCAGGGAGTAAAACTAATTAAATGGAAGCACTTTAGCGGCCACAGTGGCCGCAGGAAGAGGAAGGATGAGAGGCAGGACCAGGAGACGTAAATGAATATGCCAGATAGTCGCCATTACGAATGCCAATTGAGAAGGCGACAAAGCGCAGCGAGGGTAACTCGGGTAACTCGGAATGGCAACAGAAACTCCAAACGAAACTCGAGTTTCGAATTCGGGCATAAGTGACAATTCAATAAGCCATGACGTGCCCAAATGTTTATTTAGCATATAGTGACGGGCGAATGAGCGACGCCCGACTGCGGCTCCGCAGCGAAGGAAACCGACGGAAAGGGATCCGGATCGGGGGAAGTACTGGCCAGGAAGTGGGAGAGGGAAGAGGTGGAGGAGCAGTAGCAGGAGCAGGAGCAGGCCCTTCTGGGATGCAGGGCGAGTGCCTTTAAACGGTGGTACATTTCAGGCAGACAATTTGCTCGACCCATCACCAGAGCCATCAGCAAGGGCACACCTGGAGAAAAAATTACCTAAAATGGTAAATATTGGGCAGTTTAATTGAATTTAATTAAGTAACAGTTTAAACAATTTATAAATATTTTGGTAGAGTTGTCCTGTAAACTTCATTCATAGTTATTATTATTTTTTTCACTTTATGTTTCACTATTTTATTAAATAATATTGAAGAAAACACTTAAGCGTCTCAGTAAATAAATTAAAATGTGTAAATATTAATTCAATTAACAATGTTGTTTAAGGAATATTTATGTCCAGGATACAGATTAAAAATGAATATCTCAGGAGTCGAATTGCAAATCAATTGTCAAATGGAGTTTCGCACTATTTTATTATTTAAGAATGTTTTAGCTAATATTTATTACATGTATATTTATAATTTAAAATAAATTAATTTGGCCCACATTTAATAAAGCAAACCTTTAATTTATATATTAAAATTCAAATGACTATAATATTTTCTTCTGAGATACAAGCTATAATTTTATATTTCAGTTTACCATTTATTTTTGGGACCCTTTAGAAATCAAGCTTTCATAAATTATAAAAGCATTATTATAATAATTATAAATAAAATTAATAATTAATTATTAATTAAAAATAAAATAAACTACTGTTTAACCTCAGAATGGTGCAACTTCTACCTCCTTTTCTCCCAGTGCCCCTGTCTGGTTGGCCGCTGCCACTTTCATAAAATGTTGCTGCTGTCGCAGTCGCTGTGTTGCCGCTGATGTTGCTGCGGTGGCTGTGGTGGCTGCGGTTGCTGAGGAGAGATGAAATGTTTATTTAGGACAAATTGTCTTGGCTCGACGACGACGACGATGGTGAGTGTAGGCAGCAGGAAATTGCTCATTGCACAGGGCGGTCTGAGGGCTATACTTCTGCGTACCTTGTTAGGCGCAAGGCCCGTACCGCAAAATGGTTTACCAATTAATATGCCTCGGCTGGAAAAAACAGGGTAGACTGGCGTAGACTCTATCCCTTCTCCTCCCCACCCGCACACTAATCATTTTCATGGGCGTTACTCGTCAAATTGACTGCGAAATCTTCATCTTCGGCCCTGTTGACATGTGCCTGCCTTGGGGGAACTTCTTCGTCATATCTCCCATATACACATATTCCGATGTGTCTCATCTGATCAGCAGCCTTGACTGCATCTTTTTACCACATAGCTGCTTTTTTTGGGCCTTGTTTGCTTAGCCGCGCGCCATTGACGACACGTTTCTTTGCCTCTTGCCCAGCTGCCGGAGTTTCGTTAATCTGCTGCTTCTGCTGCTGTGGTCGCAGATACATTTTCCAATTCACTTACAGAGGCTGAGATACAGATACAGAGCCGCAGATATGTCTAATTTGGTTATTTTCGAATGTGTTTTCGTTGCTTATCAGCTGCATAATTAATGGCGAGCACGGGTATCTGACAGATACGTTTTTAATAATCTCGCTGACGGCTACTTGTGGATGTTAAGATGCTATCAAAATGTATCTCTCTGAAGTGGCAGATATTTTTGAGGGAATGCTGAAATGATGATATCGTAAGAGCCCACTTTAAGGGCAATTTAATGAAATTTAATGGGAGAAAGTAAGCCTTTAAGTAATTCATTTATTTATTTATTTATATAAAGCTAACTCATAGTTTAAACTAAAAACTAACTAAAAAGTAATTCATATTTAATGTATTTAATGGAAATATACTAGTAAAAAGATACTTAACATTAAATAACAATTTATATATAAAGCCAGAATTGTAAAGAGTAAATTATTTTGTTTAATTTATTTTTGTTTTTAAATTTAAACCCCTTTTTAACAATTTACTTCCACATTTTCTCTCTTAAGTCAGCCACCTTAAATCCACTTTAACCCCTTTAAATTCCTCTTTCCTGGCAATAAGCCACGCCCTTTGTCGGGGAATTGCCACCCCTTTTTTGGGTGGCAAACAACCAGACCAACCAACCCCCTTTGGGCTGCTACCCTCCCCCCTCGCTTCACCCATATACGTAATTTGTCAACGTCTTCGGCGTGGTAGACTCACGTTCTCGTCGCTCGCCTCGCTGCAGTTGTTTTCCCAATGTAAATATTTAAATATTTTCAAGACAAACAGCGGCGTGTTGTCTCTGAAAATATGTTGATAAAATATTTGCTCGGCAAACTGGTTAAAAATTACAACAATTCACGTCTCGTGTGTCTGCTCGTTGGCTGACTTTTTGGGCATTTGTTTTATTAATTTGGTCAACACTTTTATGCCGCCGGGGCGTGGTGAAACAGCAAACAGACTTAGTTTTTGACTTGTTATATTTTATTTTTAATGGCTTATATTATTTTCTTTTTAATTTAGATACATTTTTCAGCTAATCTTTGGGCTCTAACGAGGCAGCCAAAATGCATTGCCCGTGGCCCTCTGCTTGCTGTTTCTATAATTATTGTGGCCAAAGGCAAATGCTATTGCCATTGTTATTGCTTTTGTTGTAATTGTTGTTGTTATAATTGCCAGAACAGCTCGTGCAGACAGCGCGGCACCAAGTGTTTCACATCCCATGAGCAAAAAAAAAAAAGAAGAATAAACCCGAAATGCGAAGATAGAATAGAAATGAATACAGGCAACAATGGATAAATGTTATCTGGTTGTGGGTGCTCTACTTTAGGCCAATTTGCATTGTGTTCTCGAGGATGTTAGGGAGAGAGTAGAACTTCATCCCTGTCCCAATACCGACAGGCGGTCCACTCTTCTCTCCTATTTTATTGTATTTAACTCGGGAAACACGAAATGAATCAAGTATCCGCGGCTGGAATTTCACATAACACATTCCAATTGCCACGGGCTGACATTAATTGTGGCGCAAACGATCGATTAGCAACATTTTAAAATTCATTAATGAATTGCTTCTCAAACACACGTACACCACGCACAACCCACCCAACAACAGCCATGTACATAAATAAGCAATCCCCCCGATCTCCGATGCCCACAAGAGCGCCTCCAAGTCTATGGGTATATGTCTGTGTTCCATGCGATAGCACAGTGCTTTCTATAAGTTTTTTCTATACTAAAAAAATTATTATTTGTATTTTTTTTACAACGAAAAGATTGGGTAAAAAATCATGGTTATAATAATATTTATATAAAGGTATTTATTCTTATTTAAATTATTATTAATATAGTATAAGGTCTTAAGGTAATATTATTTTATTTTTTAATATTGAACCTTTGAAAGTTTTAACAGAGAAAAAATTAAGCATAAAAAGGTGCTTTAATTGACGGAAAGCTGAGCTTAAAGCTGGTAATTACGGGTTTCAATTTTCCAGGTTTTTTTTCTGTAACAAAACCCCACGTCCACCTACTTTTCTCCATCACTGTTTGACTTTTACTTCCTCACACACCATAGCAAACCCAATAATAAATCGAAGAGAAAACTGTCTAAAAAATGACGAGCTGACGATTTGTATGGTATTTTGATATCCACAGACAGCAGCACAAGCCCACAGAAAAAAAAACTATCAGAGGCGTAGTACCAAGGGGATTTATATACAGACTCCAAAATATAGCCCTTTCTGGCACCTCCTCTGGGGGCAGCATTCAAAAAACTTATTATGCACAAATAAATACTAGAAGCGGCAGCAATTTTCCCCCCAAATAGATAAAAATGAAGAAAAATCTGTTGTTGCTTTGGTTTTAGTTTTTCTCCAGTTGATTTATACGAGGAACGGAAATCGTAGACTTTTCGACGCGCAGCATGAGTGCAACAGACGCAGATACACAGATACATCTGTGCTGGCTGGCACATATCTTTGGGATACGCGGCAAAGGGAGGAGATGCGGCCGCGGCTGCCGAGATGCCCCGCTGAATGAAATTGGGCAAAGCGCATGAAATATGTTTGCAAACAAATTAATAACAATCGATCTGAAACTGCCCGAATGCCTAGAGTTGCCAGGTCGGCCGCCCCCTCGACAAAATGATCAATGATCGGGACACTTGCAGAAAATTTATGGGATTTTTCTGGTTAAATTTTTGGGGTTTTTTAAAAGAGAAAATAATATTTATAGGGGAAATTTTATGAAAGAGAAATAAAATAATTACTAATATTAATTTAAATAATAGAGCATTAATATTATTTATTAGCTGTTTGTTTTTTTGTTATTTATTTACTAATGAGTTGTGTATAAAGTAAATTATATATTTTAAAATTTGAAATTTTCTTCTACATTTCCTTTTCCAAGTGCACTTGCTAAGGCTTCTGTTTTTATAATTTGGGTTACACAAACAGAGCAATAAATATAGTATTCAGCGAATGAGCGATGCAGAATTGGCCATGGACGGCTGCTTCGCTGATCATTATCCCGCCGATCTCTTCTAGGTGGTTTTTTGGCATTTTTGCGAGGGCCTCTCCAACCGTTCCCACTGCTGGCACTCTCCCTCGATCTCCATGTGTGTTTGTTTACGAATGCATTGGATCGACCAGACATTGGAACGCCAAAAAGCTGTCGTAACCATAAATTAGCACCTCCTTGGGACTCCACCATATGGTTTCCATGTAAACTGCATTCTGCGCCCGAAGAGATTTATTCTGCCAATTTCTAAATGCTTCTAAATGAGTTGCATTGCTTTCACCCCACTTGGCGATTATTATGGCCGATATATGGGATATATTAGCAATGGATGAGATGGCTTCCGTAAACAGAGGAGGGGCAGTCATGCCCTTGGCGATGATCGATGGGGCTGAAGGAAAGCTGGATAATTACATTGTTGATTAGCAATTTTCCAATTTTTGAGTAAAGTTCTTGGGGAAATATATAACGAATTTAATAGTTATAGATTTTATTTAAGAAAGAAATATAAAATTAGGGTTTTAAAAATAATTTCTAAGATTTTTAAAGGCTCTTTCCTTCCCTTCAACCTTCAGCTGGTCACTCCCTGGTCCCGCCTCTCGCTGCTGGCAGAGTAGAACCAACTTCCCTGCCTGCCATGTGTGAGGGATTACGGATTAGACGTGCTCCCGACCTGGACCCGTAGCCGTAGCCGTCTGCGGTTGCAGCACGAGCTGGCGCTAGGCAGTCCAGTTCGGGTGTCTGTTTTATAGCCCAAGATCTCCGTTGTTCGGAGCATTTACCACCTCCGTGGGCGATAAATCTGCAGTGCGCCCGTGGCGCAATGAACTCGAAAAACTCCACTCCCACTACCCACTAGCAGTACTCCCACTCCCACTGACACTCCTCCTCCAACTCCTCCTCCTCCTTGGGTGATTCCATTTGCTGCGGTTTGTTTAGCTTGCCTGGCGACGATAAACACCTTGGCGCCAGAGGAAAATGGCACCAGGATTGGAAGTGGACCAGGTCCTGGCTGGAAACCATTTGACAATGTTTCGGGGCACACGAGGCACTTGAGACCAACTTCCCCATTAAGCCTTTCAGCTGGTCAAGTGGCCCAGCTGATCGGTATGAATAATACCTGCACCAAACACACCTGTTGCCCAATTTCAAATGCCTTGGCTTGGGTTATCAGTTCATGCAGATCAGTGGTGATCAGTTTGGTTGGGAGAGAGGGGAAGATTTTTAAGGAAGTTTTTAAGGGGAAAATATTTAGATACAGAAGGAGGTTAATACATATTAAAAAATGTTTTTAGAAAGTTTTTTTTTTCTAGAACAATTTTACTTAAGAAATACTTATATATAACTTTAGTTGTTTTAAAGAGATTAATGAGTAGTTTTAATGAAGAAAATAGTCAAATAATGTAGAGTTTAAACGAATAAATAAACATGTTTAGAGAACTTTATTTATTTTTATTTCTAAAAAATTATAAACAAAAATACTTGTGCACCTTCTTGGAATATTTTGCTATATTGAGTAAAGAATTCATAGAGTATATTTTTAATATTTTTGTATTTTAATTATATTTTTTAATATTAAATTTAAAATACTTTAAAACAAAATCCCCCGATATGCAGCATTAAAATATAGATTTTCTTCAATGTTGGGCATCTCCAATCCTCTCCAGCGATCGCTGGGGCTTCGGTCTCAGTGACGACGCTCTGGCGGCTGTCGTGGGGAGCGGGCTTCCGTCGAAAGCTCTTGAAATTACACACGATATCGGGCGGTAATTATGCATGCATTTATGTTATTGTTAATTGTTTAAACAATACACCTCTTCCAGTCTTCGATTGTTTAACGATTGGGTTGGAGGGGGGCAGATCGGTTACGAAATGGAAATGGAATTGGATTCGGAATAGGAATCGGAATCCGGATTCGTTGAATGGCCGCTGTGTTCATTCATGCGTTTTTTTTTTTTGAGAAGGGAGTAGGGCGTAGGTGTGGGCTTTCGACGGAGTGTGAATGATTCCGAACTTATGGGCCTTCATTCGATTCATGGAAAATACTCGCAGTCCATAGACGTTCGGCGTAAAATATAATCATATGCCGGTGCCAGTGCGCCCATCCCCAATTATATAACCTCATTGCAGTCACTCATTCGCCCCGTCCCGATGTTTTCGCTCCCCGGCATAATTACAAGAGAGAGAAATTCCGGAAAAGCCATTGGAAAGCTTTTGCAATTGATTTATGGCCACTTCCCTGGAAATTGTCGACAAAATGTCTGGCCAGAAATCGGGAAATCAAGGGATTGCTGTGCCTTGTTTTCCTATATATTTTCCACGTTGTTCCTCTACTCTTTTCTTTTTTTTGCCTGCGCCCAAGGAATGCCAACGAGTTGTTGGGAAGAAGTCGTTTCCGTGATTTACACGCCAACGAAATTAGAAAATAAACAATGGATTTTAGTATTTCTGGCTGGGACGCGTGATGCGGATTTCCAGAGGATTGCCTGCGGATTCCTCTAGAGCGACTGAATTTGATTATTTGACTTTCAGCCTAAGACGATGTCGGGCCCGGCACTTTGATAGTGCTGAATCGGGGATAGCTATTCGCCATTTGCCATTTGCCATTCGTTATCCCCTAATTCCCCGATTTTCCATATTATTTATTTGCTTATGTCGCGTCAACTGGTTGGCAACTTCGGCGGCAGCATCAAATGGCCCAAAAAACGGGCCATAAATAAAAAAAAACGAGGAACATTCAAAGCCAGAGACAGTGACGCATAAACATTGCCCCTAATCTGAAGCGGAATATGACTGACTGCCGATCGGGATGATTGGGATGATGATGATGTAGCCGTAGTGACATCAAAGCCCCAAAAGCCTGATAAGCCAAATAAACCAGGCATCAGCATAGATAATCAACTTGGCCGGGCGATAACTCCATTTTCCATAGGGGAAAAAAGGATCCTCGTCAGTGATGGCATTTGGATAAATTTTTTAATGAGATTTTAGGCCTAGCAGAGAATATAAATATTATAACAAAAATTTCGGAATATCAGTAATATTTATTAGATTGTAAAAATGTGATCTTATTATTTCACACGATACCTTTTTTGTGAATAATAATATTATTTATTAAATTCAAAAATATTTTAAAAAATTATTTTCTTTGGAAAAAATTGTTGATATTTATATTCGCTATAAATATACCAATGTTTTAATTAAATTAGAATTATTTAGTTACTTTTATAAAAGCAATACATGGGCGTTATTTAAATTTTTTGAAATGTTAATACAACCTTGCATATCGAACATTTTTAAAATAATTTTATAAATTTAAAACAACACATTTTCCATCATTAAACAGATAAAACAGTCACACCCAATCAGATTCTAAGACCCACGATCCCAATTTAACCCCTAACTGAGCGCCATCTGTTGACGTCGCCGGCCGGGATGACTATGACTGATCCATCGATTCCACCCATCGTAGATCGCAAATCGCAAATCGCAAATCGCAGATCGGAGTTCTCAGATCAAAGCGCTTCAAGCGCAGCAGTCAATCAAAGTTTCCCCTTCAGAGTTTTTCCCGTGAGGCTGGGCCAATAAATCCCCAGTACTCCCCCCAGATTTTCCTCGATTTTTCCAGCATCCCCTTTTCGTATGGATAATTTACTCAAACTCTAATGTCGACGCCTGGCGCTGCCTATTTGCGCTTTTTGTTTTGGCCTATTTGGCCTTTGCCGTTGGCTTTGCATAAATCGATCATAAATTTGATTTGAAAATTGCTGGGCGAAAGGCGGCCTTTGGGCCAAACTCCAAAGTCATTTCTGCGTATTTATAACTCAATAAAACTTCAAAAGTGTTCGAAAACATACGCTCTCAAAGTTTGTTTAATGCCATAAAAATGCAGTTTGCCTTCTTCGTGTTGTTCTTGTCGCTCCCACGTATTGTGCACTAAAAATGCCGGCCATAGCTTTATGGACTTTATGGAACTCCCGGGGAAGCGGAAGTTTACGCTATCGAGGAGTAAAAGGAGCCTCTACAAAGTCCAAATTGATTTTGATTCCGACGGAGAGCTGAGGAAAAACAATCAATCTGAAGTTGATCCTCAATAATATGGCATTGGATTTTCCAGAAAAGAAACCATAAAGAGTCATCAAGATTTTTACTATTTCCTTTAAAGGGGTTTTTGAAACCTTTTGTTTTCTTTGTATTTATTTGTATTAACTTTACTTTATGTTATTAAAATTGTTTGTTTTTAAAATGTTGTCATTTACGTTTTGGGGCTTTACAGAAAATAATAATTCGTATTGCCTTTCCTTCACGTTTAGCTTATTTTAAGTTTTTTAATCTTTATGTGTACTTCATTCTTAGTGTAATTTAAGTTCCAAATTTAGTTTTAAATTAATTTTAAATACAATTTTTTTATTTAGAACCAAATTTCTAGAACCTTATGCCTTTAATTAATTTTTTAATTTTCTTTCCCTTTAATATTCCCAGTTAATTTGATGTTTTTCCATGGCTTGTCTTGGTGCTTGTTGTTGACATTTTCCTTACCCTTTTCTTTAACTTCTATTTGTGGTTTGTCATATTTTTTCCATTGTGATTTCAGCTTTTTCCCTTGCTTACATTTTTTTAAAGTTTTTGAAGTACATTAATTTACCTGGCCATTTTTTCCCACAGCAATTTACAAATGTCACACCGATCCAATGCAAACTATATACACACATAAGCACATAGGTTGGCCGGCAATATGAATTTACTTTAGAGCCATTGTCTATTATGGCCTGGTTAATTGCAACGACAGCTGCCAAAACAACGGCAAACCGTGCAAGAACAACAACGCGGGCGCCCAGTGTTGTTGTCACCGCCGCTGAACGTTGAATGCTGGCCGCTGAATTTATTGTTATAACGGGGCAATGATAACAGGTCATCAACACAACTGGCCAGGTAAATAAATATCAGGTGGCAGTGGGCGGTGGGCGGTACACACACCCCTTAAAGGGGACCACAACTGCCGTCCAAAACCCCCAATGAAAAGCGCGAAAAATAAGCAGCGTTAATTACAAAGGATCTCCCGCGGGCCAAGGCGTCGCAGTCACAGTCACAGAATACCACCGGATACAGGACATAGTATATACAGGACACAATGTGTCCCGTGGCCGGAGAATCCTTGTGCCAGCGTTTGGCAGCTGGTCTGGCTAATACTTGCATTTAATTAGGCTTGCAATAATATTTATGTAAATCGGGCTGGTTGCGCGATGAGCCACAGAGACAGCTGCCAATATTTGTGACGGGATACAGGGAGAGAAAATAAAGGTTAGTAGGGGAAAAAGATCGTTTTTGAGAGGATAATATTCCTGGTTATTGGGTAGATATTTATAAAAAAAAAATAAATAAATAAAATAAATATGAAGACACATTTTAGAAAAATTAATTATTGAAAAAGATACGAAAAATATGACGAAATACTGACTTCCCTGAAGGACTTCCTTTAGTAAAAATGTTCATATTTAATTTTAAGTGTTTCTTGAATAAATTAATAATTAATATTATTGAATATAGAACTGATATTAATTAAAAAAAATGGTTTTAAGCCGAGAAAAATAATTCTTCAGTCAAAGTCTCCTTGAATTTTCAAGATATTTTAAATTTCCTGAAAATACAAGCTTTCAAACATTGTACTCTATTATTAAACAAAAAAAAAAGGATATATATTTTTATTATTTAAGAAAATATGGAATGCCATTTTAAAATAAATAATTTACTTCCAAGCTTAAAAATAAAAAGCCAAGAAATATTTATATAATAAAAAATACTTCCACAGAGATCCCAATCATTTTACGAAATCATAAATTAAACTCCCTTATTATTCCACAATTATTCTCCCCGTGTACTCTTCTACTCCCTCGTCCCTCCATCATCCTTTCACTCGATTTGATTATTGGACATTTGGCATTTTGTTGTCCTGGATGCACACGTTCTCTGCATGTATCCGTGAGTATCTGTGTGTGTGGGCGCGTCCTTATCGCTAAGAAAACAGTGCAACATTTTGTCGCCATCGCATTTGTTTTTCTTGTCCTCCGCTTGTGAAAGTACGCTGGACCCTGCGATTCCGGATTGTAAATTCCGGATCTGGACCACCCCGGCTGCACTCGAAGCGAGGCAAATACACACAGTACACACACAACCGTCGTCTCTTGTTGTTTTCGCATTTAATTTTGTTGCTTTTGACACCGAATGGAGTCGGGATGGCTTGGCATTTTTCGTTGTCAACGCAGCAGCCGAAAATTGTTGGGTTCCAAATGTGCTGAATTTGCATAGCAAACACTGGACACACTCGGCCCCATCCAAAAATTCTGATTTAATCAACTCGAAATTTGAGCCTGGCCAATAAGCTTGTTGAAATTTGTTTTTTTCTTTTCTTTGTGAAATTTATCGGTTTATTACATTTCACGGAAAATTCTGATGATGAAAATGGGGAATTTTATGGAAAAGAAAATAGTAGTTTGAAAATTAAAGAAATCTTATTTTTCAAGAAGGAAATGAGGTTGAAGCGTCTTAGAATTGCTTGTTTAATTTGTATTACTTAAATAGCTTTTCTTTTTAATAATTTAACGAAATATTTATTTTTACTCACTGTTATTATTATTTATTAATATTAATTTAAGTGTTTTTATAGAAATATTTCTGCAGCAAGTTAAACCTATAGCTTAACTTCAATTTCCCCCTAAAAATCTTGTGTTGCCTAGTGTAGGCTCTCCATTTGAAGCTCGCTTTCAGGCCTACAGTCTTTGGCACACTTTTCGCCGGCACTCGAGCCCCATTCACATGCCACCCAGCCAGGTATTTCTTTGTTATAGCCACGGCCAGAAAATTTATACCAATTGACTGGCTTTCAAGCCCTGTCCGCCATTGAAAGCCTCAGCTGCCTGCCCTCCGCCGATGGAGGCCCCTCCACCGAAACCCGAAAACACCTGAGCGGAGTTTTGCCCACAAATCGAGAGTTGGAGATTTTTACGGATTTTTTCCCCCATTTTTCTGAGTGCGATCTCAATGCCGCGGTGGCGCCAAGCCAAGCTCAAGTGACAATGGCGTATTTTTTACTCTTTTTCCACTGAACATGACAGCCTTTATTAAAGTCCAAGACTCAAGACGAGACCGTGACAAGCATCGCCGAGCAAATAATCATTGGAGCATCGCCCAAATCAGCAGCATTTTTCGGCCATCAATCAGTGGCGATCCATCTCCAGTCTTTTTTTTATCGATTGGGTAACTGGTTCGCGGACTAATAAGCTTCCTATATATCTATATATATATATTTCTTTATTTTTTGGAGTCATCATTAAAGTTGCGCAGGTTGAATTGACCCCAGAGAGCTTGGTGTTTTACTTTCTACCAATTTGCAGCAATTGTTTGGCAATTAGGAGGCCAAGGAAATGCCAGAGACTTCTCAGTTTTCTTAACTAAAGATTTATAATTTGCAGAGCATTGTTTGTTGGGGTTTTTGAGTGAAAGCTAACATTTTCTTTTATAAATGGGTAATTTAATGTAATTTATTTTTATTTATGTCTGAGAAATTAAAGGAAATTTAAAGAATGAGCAATTTGTGAAGGGATTTTTGGGTTAAAGAGATTAACAAACTACAAGATCAAAATAAAATTGAAAATAATATAATAATAATATTTATTTATTTAAAAATAACAAAGTATTAAATTATATTACAAGAAACCAATATAATTTTTACCTATGTATTTCTTTGACAATTGTGTAGAATAAAGTTTAATTATGATTATAATTTTTGTACTTACTTGCTGAAAGCAGTTCTTTATTGCATTTCCCTAAAGACTTAGAATCTTCCAGCTCAGAATATATGTATTCCTAGTTCCTATAACCAGAAATTCATAATTGTATTTCCTGTGAAACAGTTTCAACCGATTTCTCCATTGATATTTCTCCGTTTTCTATAAATCCATCAGAATTGCAGCCACCTGATATGATACTGTTACCAAGAAAGCCATCTTCCGACGACAACTTGTCAATCAAAACCTGAGTCAGGCGTCCATTCAGAGCTCGAAATGGACACGGCTTGAATAGTTATTAACGCTTTTATCTGGGAATTCTGCGATTCGGGGTAAGAAGTCTGTTTTGCCAAGCGTTCAATGGCCAGATGGAATGACAACTCCGCCTCGGACTCCCATGGAAACCGAAATCAAAATTAGCGCAACAAATGAAACACACAATTTGTGAGATATTTTAACATATTTTCAATACACTTTTGTTGCGTACACTAGTTTTTGATAATAATAATATTATAGCTACGATTTAGTTGTATAATTTATTATTGCTTACGTGGGCTAGGCTAGTTGTAGTTGCAATAGTTTAGTTATTGACAAAATGCGCTAGTTTAAGTTCGTTTATATTAATATATATAATTCTGTATAGCAAAACCTCATCACAAATTGCATAGCAGACAATTGGGACTAAGCCTAAACGCGATAACAATTTAAGTTCTACAATTACAAATACAGTTAATACAATTATGCGGTTCTTAACAACTAAAACTTGCTTCGTATACGATAAAGGGTGATAGTCCAGGGCTAAAGAGCTAGGGGATGGATGTGACGCTCAATTGTATCCTTTTTTGTGAGGAAAAAGCTTTAGAGCTCTCCCTACTCCCCCCTCAACTCTCTTTTCCCTGGCTGGAAACAACAGAAAAGCAGCTTAAATTCGTTCTGAGATACAAAGATACAATCTACAATCTACAATCTAGAGCTGTGGTTCGTTCTTGGGTATATATTTACACGAATATACAAGAGAGCCCAGCTGGCGGTGATGGTGGGCGGTCAGTGGGAATCCCCCTGGGGGCGACTCCTCGCTGAATCCCTCCTAGACCCCGTACTTGATGCCGTACTCCTGGTAGTGACCCACATGCGGCCGGTAGTGACTGAGATTGCTCAGCTGCCCCAGCTGACCCAGGTTCCCGCTGAGCGCCGCATGGTGATGGTGATGATGATGGTGGCTACTGATCACCGCTGCCGCGGCTGCGGCCGAAGCTGCTGCCACGCTGGCCGGTGCCGGTGGACTGGCGGACTGTAGGCTGCCGGTGGGACTGCCCTGATCCAGTTGGCAGGATTGATTCTGCTCGAAGATCATATCCCGGAAGCCCAGAGCCGAGGTGGGACTGCTGGTCAACTGGGAGCCACCGCCGCCTCCTCCTCCATTATTGTTGAGGACACTGTTGCTGTTGTTGTTGTTGTTGCTATTCCCATGTCCCGGATGAGTGGGCGTTCCCTGCTGGTTGTTGTTCTGGGAAATGGGCTCCGATGGCGGTGTCTCCGGGGTGTACCAGCCCCCGTGCGCTGGGCCATGGGGCGTGGCAATGGTGGTGGGCGAGTGACCCGACGACTGGATGCCTCCGCCACCTCCATGGCCGCCGGGGGTCAAGGGATGCGAGACATGCGCCACATGGCGCTGCAGCTGCTGGGCATGATGGGCGGCGGCGGCATGATGGGCATGATGCATCTGGCTGGTGGCCAGATTGTCATCGTTCAAGTGGTAGGGATAGGCGCTGTGATGGATCCGCGGGTTGTACACATTCATCAGGGAGTCCACCGTGAACCCGGCATGCTCCACACCCCCGCCGGCGGCGGCCAAGTGATTCATCTGGGCCAAACTGTCGTGGCAGGAGTTGAGCATGGCGGCATGCGAGACATCCTTGCTGCTGAGGCAGCCCAAGTCCATTAAGGGCTCCTTCTTGAAGTGAGCCGCATGGGCGGCCATGTGCTTGGCCTCCAGGATGCCATTGGTCATCAGCTTCAAGGGCTTCATCTCGGCCAGCTTCTCGTTCATCATGGCCTGCCGCTTGATGGCCTCCTCCTTCTCCCGCATCACATCCTTCTTCTTGAAGCGTCGGCGCCTTCGCAAAAAGGAACCATTGTCGAACATGTTGTACGAGTCCGGGTCCAGCGTCCAGTAGGAACCCTTGCCGGGCTTCTTGTCGTCCCGCGCCACCTTCACGAAGCACTCGTTGAGCGACAGATTGTGCCGGATGGAGTTCTGCCAGCCCTGCTTGTTGTCCCTGTAGTAGGGGAACCGCTCCATAATATACTGATAGATCCCGTTCAGCGTCACCTTCTTGTCCGCCGCATTCTGGATGGCCATGGCGATGAGGGCTATGTACGAGTACGGCGGCTTCACGATCTCCTTGTTCTGATGCGGAGCACCCAGGCCGTAGGCACTGGCCGAGTACGGATACCGGGAGTACTGGTCGTATGCGTAATGTGCCGCCGCGGCTGCAGAGGCACTGCTGGCCGCTGCCACCGCCGAGGCGGAACCATAACCGGCGGCGGTCTGGGCATAATGGCGGGTGAAGGAGTTCTGGTCACTGAAAAGCGTGTGCATGATGGCGATGATGCTGTTGTGGCTGCTCCTCCGGTTCCGGCGGAACCTGCTGCTGCTCCTCCTGGTTAACTGGTTGTTCTGGTTTCTTTATTTTCACTTCAGCAAAGCTCTCAACTACAATTGCTTCTGATAATATTTGCTTAAACAAGTCGGGCACATAAGTACGGCGGGATATCTCTCGGATATATATGTATATTTATATTTGTGTTTCTGGATGTCGGGGGGCTAGAGATCACAGCGCAGAGCGAGCGCAGAACCGTCCGGAGTAGTAACACGTCTGATACTGAATCTGTGTAACTGAAATAACACACAGCTCGCTGGGAAGCGACGCCGGGCAGCATCGTCGTCGTCGTCGTCGTCGGCAGCGGCAGCGAAAAGTATCTGCTGCTGCCAGCCGGCGCTGTGTGTATCTGTATCTCTGTGCCGCTCAAGTGTATCTGTATCTGCAGCCAACCAACGAGGGCTGGCACTCGCAGTCAGTAAGTGAGCGCTCTCACAGATACAAAGATACACCGAGCAGCAGAGTATCCGCCGCCGCCGCCATTCATGATTTTTCCTCCTGCTCTCTGCTCTGGCCAAATAGTTGTCCTTTGCCCGTGTGTTTTTGTTGTTCAAACTAATGCTTAAAATACGGCCTAGGCCCGGGCTCTCTTTCTCTCTCTCTCCAACTTATACCAAACAAGTGGCAGCCGAGCGAGAGGCACATAGCTAGTTGAGGCACCTGGGAAAAAGCCAACCGTTCAAGTGGGCGACTTTCTGTGGGTGGTGGCTGAAGGGACTTCCCGAAAAACCTACCCTGGCATACATTAGTGCTCAAAGCTTTTTTCAATTCCAGCTTAAAGTTCCTCGAAAAAGGAAAAGAAAAAGAAGTTCCTTTGCTAATTTGCAGTTTGATGGGTTTTATGCCAAGTTTTTGGCCAAGTTAAGGGCGCACGTTCGAAGGTTGTTTTCCTTGCGAAGGCAAAAGGCATTAAGTATTTTAAAATTTCACTTCTGGCGCTTAAATTGGTGGTAACTTCTTTTTAATGGGAAGTAAAAAGAGAAAGAGTGTTTAAGGGACTTGAAGCTTGAGGGAAAATTAAAGGAAATTAATTTATAATTCAATAAATTTATAGAGTGTTTTAATGAACCTTTCCATTTTGGGAATTTAAATTAATACAACTTGTATTTTTAAAAGAATTTCTTTAAGGAAAATATTCTCCTTAAAAATTAAGGGATATCTTATGGATTTAATATAAAATTCTTTCAAGCCTTCATAATCTAAGAAATTGTAGAAATTTGTGTTTTATAAAAAATTACAAATTAGGCTTAATAAAAAATTTGTTTTTATATAGAGTAACTTAAATTTTCAAACTAAAGCACGTATTTCTTTCATCTTTTTTTTCAATTGATTAATAAATATTTTTACCATTAAAAAACGCATCAATATTCAATTAAAATTATATTTTCTGTAAGCTTTTTCATGCTGGAATATTAAATGATCAATTTTTTAATTAAAACCACTTTCATAGCTTTTAATTTTAAACTTCTTATGTAAATATGTTATTATTTTGCAAATATATTATTATTTTCATTCTTATACCCACTTGCAACCCATTCACAGGCCTAACTCACAACAAACAAATGAAGATATAGCCGCGCATAAAAAGTCCTTTTCCTGGCCTGCCTCCATGGGTGTTATTCTTGCATTCCTGTTTTTTTATTTGCCGACTTCATTTCATTTTGCTTCTCTGGTTTTTTGCTCCTCTCCTTTTTTTTCGCTTATTGAAACAATATTTTTTATTGACTTTGTCAGCTTTAAAGTAAATTTTATATGTTTATTTGGGCAAGGGCGAGAGTGTGTGCGAGGAGAGTGCGTGGCAGAACGAGATAGTCAGGGTGTTTGTCTGGTTATTAGACGCATCGAAAACAAACACGAGTGTGTATTTGGTATTTGTTTAATTTAAAAGTATGCTGACTATTTTTTTATTGTTATTATTCATCATTTATCCCTTTGAAGGATGGCGAAATAAAAAAAGGCAGACGCTTTGCATGCATTGGCTCGCTCACTCGCACACACCCCCTCCTGTCTGGGTAATTGATACAAGAATAATATTTGGCTCTATTAACGCAATCGCATTATTTTGACAAATATTTGTATTGTCTTAACATAATTTTTCGCATGCGATCTGGTCCGAGGGTTGTGGCTGGGAAATGCCAAATGCGAGAGATGAATCATCGCAGCGCACGCCATGTGTGTGTCCAGTTACAGCCATGTCCTTCGCCAAGAGTCGTCCTGCATTTGAAATTCGAATGAGGCGACTCCCAGGCTCCCAGGTTCCAGCTGCTCCATTTTACGCATTTCATTTGGGTTCTCTTTTGTACTCTTTTTTTTTTCATCCTCTATTTAAAGGGTATTTTAACTATGCTGAAAAGGTTTTTTGTAGATTTTAACATTTTTATTAAATACATTTTTGTTAATTTTAAAACAATTTAATTTATATATGTAGAGAAGATACACAAACAAAAAAATCTGGCCATTTGGTTTAATATAACCAAAACGTGGAGGTAAAAGATTTCTATGTTAATGTCTGCATACAACATACAATTTTCTCTGTTTCTGAGAACATTTAAAATGTATTTAAAATAATAACTAAATACAAAAAATAATAATAAACAAATAAATAAATACATAAATGATTAGAGAAAAATATTATATCCTAGATATTTTTTAATGAGAATATTTTAAGAGATATTTTCATGAATATCCTTTCATTTCCATTTTAGTTATCTCCTTTATATGAATCCCAGCTTATAGAGTATCTCTAGCTTCGTCTTCCCAAAAAATTTTTGGAATGTCGCTGCTGATTTAACAAATTTCTGTCTTCGACATCGGCGCCGTGATTGTGATTGTGTGTGTGTGTGTGGGTGTGAACGTTTTTTTGTGGCCAACTGTCTGAGTACGTCTGGGCATTTTTGCACAGTTCATGTTATTCTTACGTAGTTGCCATTGCCTGTCTGTCCCGTCACCAATCCCGATTTCTCGATTTACCCCCAGACCAGGCCATATCCGATATGCCATTCCATTATGTACTTTTCAATCCCAACCCGAAACGAACCCATCCCACACAGCTGTCGCCAAACCGTAGTGCTCCTTGCACTCGTATCTGTATCCATATCTCTCGCTGTCGTCCCACTGCATTTGACCTATCCAAATATTGTTTTAGTTTTCCAAAACTGCAACTTAACATTTTTCCCACTGCATTTGGAGTGAAAGTTGAAAGCTGGGAGGCTTAATTTTAATATATTCCTGGCAGGGTTTAATTTAAAGAGGTCTTTATATGGGTATATATAAGTAACCTTTATTAAACAGGTTGAATATTTATAGATTTTAAATGAAAATAGATATAATAATAGATTTTAAATGAAAATTGTACTAAATTCACAGATGAAGTTTAAGAATATAATTATTATTATTTAAGCTTTAAATGATTAAGGAAATTTGTTAGATTTATTGATTAGAAGATAGGAACTCAACAGCTTTAAGAATTGGTAGTATGTACATATATCTTTAGGCAATTGACTTAGAATCAAACCTAATTAGTTTTTACAATATAAAATAAACTGTGGAATATTAAAAATTTAACGAAAACCTCTAAAAAAAATTCAGTTCCTAAAAGCCTAGCAAAAGTTTGTTCCTTCAAATATTTAAAAATGTATCTTCCTTTGCAAAATATTTCACCCAATAAATAGTATTTTTTAAAACCCTAAAACACATTACATTATTTATAGTGCTTAAAATTCTTTAAATTATTTATATTTTCCCAAAAAAAAAAAATATAATAAAAACGTTTCCCAAAGTTCCTTGAACTTGAGGCCAAGGCCTTGATTTCTGCCACGCTTTCGCCGCACACAACATGTCAACTTGGCAAACATATTTGCCAGATCAAAACGACAACCGTGCAATTATTTTTGGGGGGAACTGTATAGAGTGGGAAGTGTGAGTGGGGATTCCGGGGAGCAGCACCGCTGTGTCTCCCCCATTAGCCACGCTCAATTAGATGCAGTCAACGGAACAGCGATGACATCGGGGAAATGGGGAAGTCTGACCGAACATGTGGCCATTATTAAATTTTAGCAATTCCCCCGATCTCTCCCTTTTTTTTTTTTGCCTTTTTCGGGGCTGTAATCTAAGAATAATATTGATTTTAAAGAGCCAGAGGAGTGGAGGGGGTAGAGGGAGTGCACCTAATCAGACACTTGAACCAAGGATTTGAGCGGCAAACAAAAATACGGTTTTTCAGGAAAAACGAAGAAGGAAGAAGGAAACATAGCTCCTAAAAATGCTGATAAAGCGGTTTCAATCTTTTTCAAAAAAACACACACACACAGATACTGGCTATCCGGCAGATACGGCACGCACACAGTCACACCCAGCGCTCTCTCTCTCCCTTTTTCTCTCTCATGAATATGCAACGGTTGAGTTTCTCTGCCAATGTGAGAGGGGGTTCCCCCTCACACACACTCACACACTCATGGAAAACGTCTGCGCAGCACTGAAACGGGGGCGTGGCCAGCGGCGGGTTGAGCGAGATGCAGCTATATGGCTGCCTGCATCGCAGCCTCTCGCTCGCACACTGCACTTTCCTGTTTCGTATCCCACAGATACACAGATACGCAGATACATTTCCCCATCCAAAAAGTTTTGCTGGTTTTTCGGGGTGTTTTCGCTCACGGAGTTATGGCTGCGAAATTAAGGGTGCGGGTGATGGGTGAGGTTGCTGGCGGAGTGGGGGTTGCGGGTGCGACTATATTGGCCACTCATTAAAATTTATGATTTGTATACGGTTCTGGGCTTATTATGCATACATATATTCCCTATCTTTATTCTCCCGCTCCTTTTTTGCCCAGACAATTTACCAGATTAGTTAGTAGACAAACATGGCCAATGCACTTGGGGAAAAATGAGGGGGATTTCACTTGTAGAAAGGGGGTTATTATAATAAAATATTAATGTTTTTATAATAAGTATGTAGTAAATAAAAATTCTTATCTAGAGAGATATTTTCTACAGGTTTAGGTTACGTTTTTGGGCAGTTAAATTTGGGAAAATGTTATCAAAAATGATTAGTATGAATAGTTCTTTGTACTTAAATATTATTAAAATTTATATTAACTTGCTTATACGTTCTTACAACTTATTTGTAATATTTATTTATTAATTTAATTATGTATTTGCTTGAAAAATAGTATCTTTAAGCTTATTTTTATGCATTATTTTCACATAAAACCAAGTTAGATCTGTGCTTACAGCTAAAATATATTAAATATTATTAAAAATAGAAAATATAAGAGGGAAAAGAGTTGATTTCAGATTCCTTTTTAAATAGTTCAAAGTCCATCTTTCTTATTATTTATATGTTTTAGCTGAAAGGCTTTCCTGGAAAATAA
>JAEIIJ010018749.1:0-11646 GCA_018904815.1 Drosophila ogumai | reverse complement strand
CTGCAAGGGTATACAAACTTCGGCGTGCCGAAGTTAGCTTCCTTTCTTGTTTTTTAATATATTATGAAGGGTTTTCAACCTTTCATGATGGAAGGTTTATTAATTTACAATTTAAATTATAAATTATTATTTCATAGTGATAAGTAATTTTCCAATAATAACAATTTTCAAGCTGATGTAAAAGTAAATTGCTTTTCTTTCAAAAGAACAACGGCGAAACCTTTCTATCTGAAAGGTAAGTTAATTGTATTTTATGATGGAAGCTGCTGTGAAAACCAGTTTCTTTGGTGCATTTTAGGGCTTTCCCAACATCGAACTGGAAAACTCTCTCTCCGTCTCTGTCCTCTTTGTATGTGGGCTTTCCTTATCAAATTGCGGCCTGCTGACGTTGCGCCGGTCGCGCTTTTGCAACTGTTGTACTCTACTTTCCGGCCAAAAGATAAGATTGTGCGTAACAACAGTCGGATGGTAGGTATTGTAAATAAATAAACTGAATTTTTTAGGTCGTTTTTGCACAATCCCGTGAAAAAGGGGAGCAGTAAATGCTAAGAAAGCAGCCAAACTGAGACTCGGACAACATGTAACTGATAATTACACTCGATGAGTCAGCAAGAGTTATGAATTATTAATTGTAAGGTGATCATTATGCGAAGTAATCAGATTTGGAGTTGCAAACTCCTTCAAATAATAGATTTTGTTAAAAATGCAGTACAAACAAATACAGAGAAAACAGTTGTTATGGGAAAACATGATTAAAAATAGCTAAAACACATATGCTTGTGTTTCCGGGTTTATTATTATTAATATGTAATTTAATTTTAAATGCGATATTTGTTTATTTTATTATTAAATGGTTGTGAAATATACAAAAATTAATAATGAGATTTTCAAGATGACAGAAACGTAAATGATTATTTTTAGGCTTTACCTAAAATGGGTCTGAACAGTCATAAATAAAAATCAACAGGGTATTATAAGCACTATCAAACTTGTTCTTAATTTATTATGATTAATAACTGCCTAGAGACCAAGAATAATTTGTAGGAATATAAATAAATACGTGATCGAAGCTAATACATCTGACGTTAAGTTTCTTATGCATTCCTTTTATTTTGACGATAAGAACGAGCACACACAACCGTCAAAAATAAAATGAAATGAGTGGATAATTAACACAATCAAACCTCAGGTATACCATCGCCATGAGTCACTATTCTTCAAGGAAAACCCGTTCAACGAGTTTCTTGGATGCCCGAAATCAATGGAAATTCCTTTCCCCAAAATGACTTTTCCTTTGGCCACATCCCAGCCCCACACAACCACACACACGTGACCTGTTGCTCTTGTTTCGGAATGAGAGCTTTTGAAAACATCAGCAAATGTTTACTCCGAAAATGCATGTGGCTCAGCAAATAGTCTACTTACAGTAAAGATTCTACGACTTAATTTACAACAAAAAATAACTTAATATTTAGCAGAAAGATATTTTATTTAATTAATTAAAATGGAAATAGAGCCCATAGAGCGATTAAAAATGTATGTTGGAGTGTTCCCTTTAAGGAGTTTTCACTGTGCCAAGAACGTTTCAACAATGTCCTCTCAGAGCTCTCTCTCTCTCTCTCACCTGTTGCTAAATAAATTAATATGAAGAGCGGTATCCATTGAGGCGACGAAAAAACTGAAATGGCGCGCTTGAGCAAATGCGACGTTGGCGTCGTAATTTGAGCTGCGCTTTTCGTGCGGTCTCGACTTCTCGTTGTTGTTCTTGTTGCTGTTTCTACTGCTGCTTTCCTCTGTTGTTGTTTTTGTTGCTGCCGTTGTGTTGGTGACGCACTCGCGGTCATGATCGTTGATTTGTAGCCACAACTCGTATTGGAAAGGGTTTTCGTTTTAGACTTTTCGTTTTGGCTAATAGTTTTCATCCAGGAGATTTTGATGCATTGGGCATTGAGCTTTGTTTGTTATTATTTATTGCATTCTGCTCTTCTCTATTTCTCTATTCCCTCTCCCACACGCACACACACACACCTGCGACACGTTTGCCGCACTTGGCTTAGAACAGGTTTCCTTCAGTTTATATTTTTCTTTTTTCGCTAGTTGTATTATTTGCACACTTTCGCACGCGACACTTTCTAGCCTGAATTTGAATATTGAGCACAGAGATTCCGCTTCCGCTTTGAGCCAATCTAATTTCGCATTTTTCACGCTGGCCAGAATTGTTACCCTAAATCACACACACACGCGCAGAAGAGATGGCTTAAAAAAAGTTGAGCTTGTGTTGTGGCTGCCCTTCTGAACTGCAAGCAAACTCACGCACACACATTGGCCAACACCAACACACGTAGCCAAACAGCCAACAACGTTAAAATAACGTTTTATTTATAATTTTCCGCGGAGCCGCGCGACGTCGTTTCTTTTTTCAAAAAATTTTCGAATGCGCCCCTGGAGCTCCTTATATAGAGTCGAGCGTCAGTGTTACCAGATGGAAAATCACAAAAGCACTAATAAATTCCGCAATCGCGGCTTTTGGACACACTGAAAACTGAAGCCTCCACCCCAACCTGGTCACACACACCTTTACCGCCAGATTTAATATTTTTTAAAATTGTGTATATTAAATAAAATAAAAGTACTAACTTATTTCAGGGAGTTATAAGGTTTGACAAAAGTTACATATTTCAGAGTATAAAAAAAAAAAAAATAAACAAAATGTTTTATTGTGTGACATATTTAATTTGTTATTTACCTTGTGAATATTTATAATGAAATGTAAATATTTGAAAAACAAAACAAAACAAACAAAATCAAATAAATATTTTAATACTTTTTTATAATAAATGAATGTCTTGAAATTCTTGAAACATACATATCTCTGAAACTATGTATTTTACAAGAAACGTACAACAATCTGCAAAAACGTTCAAAAAATTTACTTAATCAGTAGAAAAAAGTAAACAAATTCCCTTATTCCAGTTACAAATTGACACATTACAGTGGAATGCATAAAATTGTACATAAATCACAAGGCTCGTGGATATGCAGTGCGTACTTTATGCAAATAAAACCGCCCACAAAGCGCCGTCTTATCTCTTAAAATGGAAAAAGCTTTGCATAAGCATAGAAAATTTGTGTAACAAAAAGGCCGACAACAAGTTGCAAATTTTTGGAGGTCTAGGTGGGACTATATAATGCCAGTAGTAAATAGAGTCACAGCAGTTCGAAAACTTGGTAAAATGGCAATGTTCCAAAGTAAACTCTACCTTTTCCTGCTCCTGGTGCTTCTTGGCATTCATCTGGGAGATTCCATGCCCCTGGAGGATATGGACTCCGAGGAGATGATTGACTTGACCGACTTGGGCGATACCATATTCGGCAATCCGGATGTGGAGACAACAGGTGCCTTGGTCGAAGCACACAATGAGGAGTCCGCACAGAATCCCGAGGAACTGGGCACCTACTACGAGGGAGATATACTCATTCCGCTGAGTTATACAGAATCCAGATCCAATGGCACAAGGAATGGCATCCTGGCGCTGAGTTCCCGCTGGCCGGGTGGCGTGGTGCCATATGAAATCAAGGGCCCGTTTACCTCACAGGAATTGGGGAACATCAATCATGCCTTTAAGGTAAGGTCGAAAAATAATAAAAATGATTTTTATATTGATTGCTTGTTATGTCCTCAAAGGAATACCACACTAGAACCTGCGTTCGTTTTAAGCCTCGGACTACTGAGAAGGACTACATTTCGATTGGCAGTGGAAAGTCTGGTTGCTGGAGCAGCATTGGACGCCTGGGCGGCCGGCAGGAAGTGAACCTGCAGTCACCCAACTGCCTGAGGACATATGGTACTCCGATCCACGAACTGATGCACGCCTTGGGATTCTTCCACGAGCAGAGTCGCCACGAACGGGATGCCTATGTCCGAGTGATGAGTGACAACATCAAGCCCGAAATGATGGCCAACTTCGAGAAGGCCAGCTCCAGGACACAGTCGGGCTTCGGTGTGGACTATGACTATGCAAGCGTGATGCATTACTCGTCCACCAGCTTCACCCGGAACGGTCAGCCGACGCTGAAGGCTCTGCGCCCTGGTGCCGATGCCAACCAGATGGGACAGCGCCGTGGCTTTTCCGCCGGAGATGTGCGCAAGATAAATGCCATGTACAAGTGCAAGATATAGCAAAGGAATACGTGTAGAAATCATCGATTCGATTTCCTAAAAAAATAATTACAGAAGTAATCATAATAAATATGCTTATGCAGAAATCCGATTGGGCGGACATTTCCCCTTAGGAATCGATTTTCTTTAAAATAACTAATAATAATTAATCAGATCTTTCCAAAGCTTGCAGAGATAATTGGAATCCTGGCGGAAATAGTTTAACTAATCTGAAACTTCAGAAGCATTCAGTCCACGAAAGATTCCATTTGGTACTGGTACATCATGTTTCGAAGATGGAAATCTCTATGGCAGAGCAGATAGTACTGTCTAGTTTTGTTATTATTCCGAAAGTACTTCCACTTTGTGCTTAGTCTTTGGATGAAGTCTTCATTTGACTTGCAGAAGTCTCCCTTTGTGGAATACTTGACTGTGGCTTAGAACACAAAGTTGCTCTCCCTAGGGGCATGGAGTTTAGGTACCTTTTCAAGATTGCTGGAGATATCCGTGATGATGTTATTTTCTAACTTTTGGGGTGGCGCCAAATTATCATTGTGGTAGGCAGTTTTATCAGTACTTTCAGACATTTTAATTACTAACTTGTTGCGTTCACCTAAAGAGATCCAACTGGCCAAAGCTCATTAATTACAAAAAGAGCATTTCGAGTTGAAATGCTAAAAAAAAGAAAGAGCTTTAAACGCTGAGATACAAATGAGCTTTAGTTGATTCTCTCTCAGTTGTATTGGTTTAAAAACAATAGGAGAGGAGAGTCTCTGTAGAATTGCTGGGTTGCTATAGCAACAATCTTTTGGATTTGTTTGAGTTTCTTATATATAAATATAGTATATACATATATTTAAAAAGAGAGGAGCTATTATTCTGTTTATAAACACAGAATACTTTAATTAAGCGAAATAAATTTATTTTTCGCTGTTTGCCACTCTTTTTATTAGAAATCTATTTATCTAATAGTTAGTTTTCCTAAGTAATATATATTTTATAGATCTTCAAAGTAGCCCGATCTCTCAAATCTCTCTAGCATCTTTTTGGCATCATCAACATATTCCTTGAGATGATAGCATTTCCGCCTAGTTTCATCGTTGAAAAGCATTTCCTCTATGTCAATATTGTACGTTCTAAGACCCACAGATATGGGTAGAAAAGTGCTGACCATAAGGAACTCTGAAAAGAAATTAATCTGAATTATTAGTTCGTAATATTTACCAAAAAACTTCCCTACTTACCATAATATCTATGCCGCTTGAATTGCGCCCAGAATCCGAGGGGAGTGGGCAATTTTCCCTGGTAACCGATCTTTCGTAGCGTCTCCAGCAGAACCGTGAAGTAGTACTTGAGTAGGTGTTCCAGCTCCTTAGCTCGCTGTTCTGGCCCCATCAGCATGTAAATTGAGTATATAAGATCCACGACCATGGGAGTGACATTGCAGCCCTGGAAGTCCAGCAACATGCAATCCTCAAAGCCTCCGGTTTCCTTGTTGTGCTTGAACATCATATTCCGGGAGTGGTAGTCCCCATGGCAGAGCACGTAGTAACCATCCGCTTGAGGATTTTTACGATACTCCTGCATAGTCTCCCGCAGTCGCTCCTTGTATTGGAGTTTTATCTTCTCAAAGTAGGCCTGGTATTTGTTCAGTTCCGGAGTGCTGCCCAAAAAATCAATAAAGGGAGCCATGCCGGCATTTATAATGGGACTGTCCATCAGGCCGGGCATTTCACACATGCCGTTCTTGAAGTCCTTTAGGTAATCGGGACGCTGCATTAATGTTATAAAAATGTAATATTGATAAAACATTTTTAAAATTCTCTTAGAACCCTCCCTGCTCACCTCATTAATCATTTTCATGCTAACTGCCTGGATTCTGGCCAGCTTGCCGTAAGCACTACAAATCTCCTCCTGCGTGAGCCAACGACCCCGCACCACAGTGTAGCCCATCTCAACGAGATCATCGAAGATGATCACCTGCTTCGGGCTTAGACTGTGGTAGATGCAGTCCACATACAGTCTGGCATTGTCATTCACCTCGCGAAGGATCCGCTCGCACTCCGGCAGGACCTTGCTGTACATGCCAATCTCAGTTATGAACAGAGGAGAATCGGCAAACAGGTCCTTCTTGAGACCCTCCTCCTCGGGCATTGTTTTGATGATCAGCGACTTGGTAAACTCTCCCTTCTGGGTGGTAAACTTCACCTTGGCCCGGAACATAATGCTGGCATAGTGATCGCCCTTGGGACTGGCTGGCGCGAAGCTCAGGTCTATCACTTTCAGTCCAGGCGCCTTTTCGTGGTCAATCAGAACCTTGGTAATAAACTGAGTATTCATCCATTCTGGCGGATTCAATTCGTCTGCGTTGAAGCTTTCCTCGGCCATATTGTCACAACTGCTTTGAAAATAAACTAACTCTTATAAAGGAGAGTTTGTTCTATTTAAACATATTTGGTTGGAGCTTTCTGTGTAAATGTAATAGGCCCTCAAATTGGCGAAATTATTATCAGTATGTTTTTCTTTTGGGGGCTCTTCAAGCAACACCTGACCACAAAAGGTTCAATGGGAACTAATATCGCACACGCTTTCTTGATTATTTTGATGTTCGTTTGAGCTTAAAAACTTTACAAAGTTCTCTCAACAAATATAAAATATTATTTGAAACAATAAACCATTGAGTCACGCTGACAACTATTTGAATTGTTCAGTAAAAAGCTCTCTCTTAACTCTTAACTATTTTATTTATGCCTTGGCACAATTTTAAATTGCTTTAAAACCGAGTAACCAACTTCACCGACTCAGTCTAAAGAGAAACTCTGGATCGAAAACATCACAAAGATAGCAAAAGAATATGGCTAACAGCAAAGATAATATTATTAATCCCAATGAACACTTGGAGATACCCAAGTGGATAAATGAGGAATACTTCGAGCAGGTTTTGAAAAAAGACGAGCCCCAATATGAGAAGATACTGAGCTTCAAGCCGGTGGCTGCGATTCCGCCGGGCGAGAATTTCACTTCGATTATGCTGAGAATTCACTTTGATCTTCAAATGAGGGGTAAGAAGAGCTTTAAGGTTTTAGAATCAAGAGATTAAAATTAGACAATTACATTTTAAAGTAGATACACTAATCTAGTTGTATGTATTATCTAACTCTCCCCGCAGATGGCAGTACCAAACACAAGACTTACATATTCAAAACCATGCTGGCGGAGGATCGTGGCGGCAAGGAGATTCGTGAGGGTGGCATCTTCGACAAGGAGCTAATGATGTACCAGACCTACCTGCCCGCCTTCGAGGAGCTCTACCGTGCCGCTGGAGAGCAGATTCAGCTGGCGCCCAAGTGTCTGCATACAGATCAAAGGGAGAATGGCATTCACTTTGTATTCGAAGACCTGGGAGTGAAAAAGTTTAGGAATGTAGATCGGATCCAAGGCCTGGACCTTGCCCACATGAAGCGATCTCTACGAAAACTGGCTGAATTCCATGCGGCAGCCTCTGTATATGCGGAGAAAAATGGATCCTATCCCGATGATTTCGAGGAAGGATTTATTGCCAAAGACAAACTGGAGCTGCACGAACAGGGCTTCCATGTAAAGGCCAGATCTTACCACAAGGCCAT
The DNA here is from genome assembly GCA_018904815.1 of Drosophila ogumai. Taxonomy (NCBI): domain Eukaryota; kingdom Metazoa; phylum Arthropoda; class Insecta; order Diptera; family Drosophilidae; genus Drosophila; species Drosophila ogumai. The sequence continues at coordinate 3,861 of JAEIIJ010018749.1, read as the reverse complement.
GGGTGGGTGGGGTTTAGAGTATCAGGAAAAGTACCTGAAGAGTTTCGTATGTCAATCGTAACTTTATAAATATTTTATCTTGTACTGAAGCTGATCCATTTCCATAGCCCACGGCCCAGCAGTATGTGAAGATGTGCGAAAGCAATCTCAGTGCGGATCCTCAGGCTTTCAACACGCTCACCCATGGCGACTTTTGGTCCAGTAATCTCATGTGCAACTACCTGGCCAATGGCGAAATCGATGAGGTGATCATGGTGGACTTTCAGCTATGCAAATGGGGCAGTCCGGCCCAGGACCTTTTGTTTTTCATCACTCTCTCGGCGGCCAGGGATATCAAGCTCAAGGAATTCGACAACTTCGTGAGGATTTATTGGGAGCGACTGGTGGAGTGCCTGAAGCTGTTGAAGTACCAGAAGCCCCTACCCAAATTGCGTGATCTTCAGACTTCGTTGTATCAGGAAAACAATACTATCTACGGTGGGTTTTAATTTACAAAAACAATAATATTCTAATATATATTTTTTGTATATACTTTTTAGCCTTTATTGCCATCTTTAATCATTTGCCTGTCATCCAATTCCCCTCGGACAAGGAGTCCAACTTGCATTCCCTTATGAGGGACGATGAGGAAGGTGACAAGTTTCGCCTGCGCCTGTTCACAAATCCTTCGTTTTGCAGTCTCATGAGGGAGATATACCCCTTTTTCTACAATCGCGGCATCTTTAACTTCAATGACTACAAATAAATAAAAATGAAACTAGGTTCTGGAAGGTCTTTAAACCTGTTTTAGTAAACAATTTTATCACTTTAATAAAAGCAAGATATTGTTTAAGGTATTTCTTAATCGCTTTCTAATTAACGCTATTAAGTGATTCAGCTGCCTCAACGAATTCATCAAACTTTTGGCTGATGACGTATTCGCTTAGGCCAAACTATCACCATGACTGGCTAGACTTGTGTTTTGAGATATGAAAACAAACAAAACAAAAGCCCCGGAAAATAATTACTATCTCTAACGATCGTAGGGGTAATAGTGATTGTGCAAAAAGTTCTCTAAGAACATTATTTATATTGTTCGCATGCGTGTTTCGAGTTAATTATATATAGTATTCCCGTATCTATGAGCGCTTTCTTCCTGTAGCAACCAAATTCAGATTATAATTGAAATATTTGTAGTGAAATTATACAAAAAAAACGTTTGTTGTTCATATCAAAATTGATATAAACAAATACTGATTAATCAGTGTTGAATAGGCGCGTGGGGTAGCGCCAAGCCTTTTGTCAATTGCTGATTATTGATTGGCAAGGTCAAACAAATAATGTTTTTCTAGCCAATAAATACTCTACATTAATAAAAGCAACTAACAATAAATTTAAAGTTAAGGAAAATTAGAAAATAAAATATATAAAATATATACATATTATGGAGTCTCGCAATCATTACTCTAAAAAGCTTACAACTTTGTAAAATTATGGAAATTCAAATAAAAAACTATACAATAATTAGCAAGCTTGACAAGATTGAGCTGTTATTATGATAATTATAAAAACAAACCGAAATAAAATTCGGTGACGATAAGAAAACCCAATAAAAGTCCCACTAAAGCTCCATCGAGCATTTGTAAAAATTCAGTTCTGGACTAGCAGGTGCCGGGAGAGGTTGTGACCAAAGCGAAACTATGACTGATGAGATAGTGAATCCCAACGAGCATCTGATCATCCCCGATTGGATCAACGAGAAGTACTTTGAGAAGGTGCTGGCCCAGGACGAACCTGATCATGCGAAGGTCCTTAAATTTACGCCTGTGGCAGCGATTCCACCAGGCGAAAACTTCACCTCTACCATGCTAAGAATCTACATTAAATTGGAAATGAAAGGTGAGTTGGAGATAACCATATGTGAATAGGTTGTATAACAATTGGTAAAGTAACGGAAAGATTGTGGCTATTGGTTATACAAACACATAAATATGAGTAAGTTTAACAACTATCAATATTTTAATTGTGATTTAAACTAGAAGTAAATCAACTAAGCTTTAAATAAACCTCCTTTGTTTATTCCCGATTAAACCTTTTCCAGATGGCACTGTAAAAATCAAGACGTACATCTTCAAGACAATGCTTCCGGATGAGCGTGGAGGCAATGACATCAACCAGTTTGGTCTTTTTCCCAGAGGGCCAAGATGTACGAGACCTATCTGCCGGCTTATGAGAAACTCTACAAGGATGCCGGATGGGATATACAATTGACGCCCAAGTGCCTGCACACCGAGGAGCGGAATGGAGACATCCACTTCATCTTCGAGGATCTGAGCGTGAAGCAGTTCAAGAATGTGGATCGTACAAAGGGCCTGGACATGGAACACATGACGAGGGCGCTGCACAAGTTGGCGGAGTATCATGCAGCCAGTGCGGTGTACGAGGAGCAGCATGGTCCCTATCCAAAGGAATTTCTTGAGGGATTCGTCACTCGAGATGTTAAAAAGTTTCACGTAGATGGGTTCAATCTCAAGGAGAAGTCCTTCAAGAAAGCCATGCTTACCTGGGGCATGGAGGACGCTGAGAAATACGTCAAGGCCTTTGTAAGGATATAACTTTGAAACCTTTAACTCTACCCGTAACAACTCCGTTTTTTTTACTTTTTAGCCCACCACGGAACAGTATTGGGCCCAGTGTCTCAGTACCTTGGACGTGGATCCCAGTGAATTCAATGTCCTTAATCATGGCGATTTCTGGTCTAGCAATCTGATGAGCAGCTATTTCCCTGATGGCAGCCTTGACAAGCTCATTCTCATCGATTTCCAGATAACTAACAGGACCTGCTCTTCTTCATCATCCTTTCGGCTGCCACGGAATTGCGCTTGAAGGAGTTCGAGAACTTTGTCAGGATCTACTGGGACCGCCTAGTCGAATGCCTAAAGGTGTTAAAGTTTAAGAAGCCTTTGCCCCAGCTCAGGGATCTTCAGAGTTCCATGTACAAGAAGACGCACTCCTTCTACGGTATATTTTGGATTTAAGTGTTAATTATTAATTTCTGACAAATATTCCCCTGCAGCATTCTTTAGTCTCTTGAATCACCTGCCCATAATCTTGTTTCCCACCGACAAGGACAGCAATCTGCACAACTTGTCCGCGGAAACAGAAGAGGGAGAAAGCCTTCGACTGCGTATGCTCTCCAATCCCGCCTTTGGTAGCGTCATGAAGGATCTATACCCCTTCCTCTACAACAGGGGTATTCTGAACTATGAAGATTACGATGTATGATGTGTGTTTGTTAAGTTGATAGCTGGCAATAAATTGTAGATAAGTATTACGGAACAAAGTTTATTATTGAGTGCGAAATATAAGAGACTCGAGTCATGTTGAGTGTTACCTGGACAAGACATAGGTTGAGATTACCTAGTCTCCAGATAAATATCAAATCAGTTATTTTCCGCAATTAAAAATATCTCTGGAACTGTTTTTAAAATAGTTTTGGTTAGCCGTTTAATTTATTACAAGCCAAAGTTTGTAACTTATTGAAAACTAGAAACAGGAAATTATTAAGGTTCAAATTCACAAATTATAGAAATATTTGTTAATTATAATTAAGTATTATCAATTTGGAATGATTGACATAAAATTATTTTTAATAACTTATAAGACAAGCTGAGCCACTTGAATGAGTTTCCTCACATAATGAAATTCGCTTTTGATAACGAAACCTGAAAGGCCCTATAAAACCTCGGCGAACATTTGTAAATAATTTAGTTCTCGACTAGCAGGTGTAGTGAAAGGTTCAATTCACATAAGCTTCTAGAACGAAACTATGACTGATGAGATAGTGAATCCCAACGAGCATCTGATCATCCCCGATTGGAT
>JAEIIJ010018748.1:0-80630 GCA_018904815.1 Drosophila ogumai | reverse complement strand
CCCAGCCGGGACAAGACGCGTGCGCCCCCTCTGACTCATAACAGCAGCCAGTCGTTACATATTATATGTCATTATTAGAGGTTCTCAAAATTGTCTCTTACTATTTGTCAACCAGGAAAATAACTTGAATGCATCCAAGATTAATAATATTGTAACAACAAGCTCATAAAATGTAAATAAATTCTTTGTGGTCGTGAAAGCAAGGCTTAAAATTAATACATAAAGATTGAAAATATATTTATTTTTCATATGCCAACTATTCATCTTTTAAGATAACACTGTACATTCTTTAAACTCCATAATGCAATAGCTTTTGGTGAACTTCCTCAATAAAAGCTAACTTTGTATTTAATAGTAATAGGAAAACATGAAGCTTATCATAGTAATTATTTCCATACTTATTTAACCCATAGGGGGGAAATTTATATTTTTCAAAAGTCAACAGCTAAAGTGTTTTCTGTTTTTAGCCATATAAAACGGATCCCATTTCAGTTCTTACAAACAGATCTCAAATCACTAGAGAGCAAAAATGTTCTTTAAGTGCTGGATTTTCCTCTCGGCTGCTGTCCTGCTTTCGGCTGAGGATCACTCAGCCGGAGGAACGGATTGTGGGAGGACATCGATTGTCCATTGCGGAGGCTCCTTGGCAGGTCGCTATCCTGCTCCGCGGGTTCCATTTCTGCGGTGGATCTATCTACAGCGAGCGGATCATCCTGACGGCTGCCCACTGTATGCGTGGCCAAAGCACCGGAGTCTTGTCAGTGCGAGCGGGATCGTCATACTGGATGTCTGGGGGCCAGAAAGTTGGCGTCGCAAAGATCATATCCCACCATAAGTACAAGTACGTCTTGGGAGCGGATCCCTACGACATAGCCGTTCTTGTTCTACAAACTCCCCTGCAACTGGGAGAAGATGTGAAGACAATTCCCCTCGCCAAGAATACGCCAAGGCCTGGCACCAAAGCCTTTGTGAGTGGTTGGGGTAAACGATATTTTCTTTCACAAGGCAGCCTACATCTACGAGGTGTGGACGTGGTCATCACGGATCACTTAAAGTGTACCCTTGCCCTGGCCTCTGGCAACAAATTCGTCACTCGGGATAATTTATGTGCCGCAGCGCTAGGAAGAGATGCGTGCAAGGGCGACTCCGGCGGTCCTTTGGTGGATATCGAAAATGGCCAACTCATCGGCATAGTTTCGTGGGGCAGCGGCTGTGCCGATCCCAGATATCCGGGAATCTACGCGGATGTGGCTTTCTTCAAGGACTGGATTGGTGAAGTTATCTCCAACTCATCACACTTTCTTTCTGATAATCGATCCATGAAATAATTGGGTTACAAAGCTGGCTTTATGGTATTATAATAAAATATTGTATAGACTTAGCACTTCAAGATTCCTGAATCAAGTCAGTCTACTTTCACCTGTCACAGCATGTCCGGCATATTCATATTTCTGTGTCTTCCCATATCCGGTTTCCGTATACGATCCTGTGCCATGTGTGTCCTTTAACAACAATCGCAATACCACAAAATATTGCTTGCAATCATCTCTCCCGTTGTCCATAGCCGTAAGACGTGTCTGTGTCCCTTTCCGTGGGCAAGTTCCCAGCCTGCCCGAAGATGTTGAGAGCAGACAATCAATGCCACACCTCATCCAAACACCCATCATGCAAGAGCTGCAACCGACCACCTCCGCCTCCGTGTCCCAAGCCAAAGAGAAGTCACATCCTGGAAATGCACGATATATTCCTGAAGCACGACGGCCGCGGAGACAACAAGATCGCCGTTGGCTCGCTAGGTGACTGCCTTAGGGCGATGGGCGCCAATCCCAGCCAGCAGGTGATTAAGAAGCACATCAGCCTACTGGAGACTGGCACTGTTCGGCGCATCTCCTTCGACGAGGTCATGACCATATACAGCAGCCTTGGCAAGTGTGCAACCAAGCCGAGTGCTCGCAGGAAACACTCCCAGGAAGATGAGTTCACATTCTGTCTGCGGCTCTACGATGTGGACAACTCCGGTTACATGCCGGCATCAAGGCTTCGGCGTATCCTTACACGCTGCGAGGATTGCATGACCGATGCCGAGGTAAACGAACTGCTAGCGGGTAGAATCGATGCCCATGGCATGGTTAACTACGGACAACTCATCCACGACATTGTCAACGGTTAGTGGTGGAGCAGCACCAGGGAGTAAACTAGGAGGACGGATTAAAAAGGAAGAGCGATGCCCAGAAAACCGTATGATTGGCAGGTGAAAGTTAATTGTTAATAAATGTTTGTGAAATACCCGAAAGGGCAAACTGGCGGGGGGTTTGTTTTTTAGTTTAAGTTAAAGAAACTGCATTGAAACATCAAATAACGACTAAAGAAAAGCAAGTACCAAAGCATTGGAATAAAAGCCCTTGCACAGCAGGGAATCAATCCGAAAACCCTCTCAATGTCATCATTTATCCAGTGTGCCACATGTGGTATCATCAATTGTTCGCTCGATTCCCTTCTCCGCAGGGGGAAATGAATGACCCAAAAACGCAATTGGACAGCCGAGTTCATCATCCGTCCGAAATCCCTGGGAGAGTCCGGGGCCAGTGCAATGGATTGCAAATAATTTCAAAGCGTTGCCCACCACATGACCAGTGCCTAATGCTAATGCGTGATGATGCCTCCAGCTTTGGTCAACGATTCTGTTGCAACATTTTGGGGGTTTGGCGCTGGCAGTGGGATGTGGAATGTGGATAAAGAGTGCTCCATCTGGTGGCAATAAATGCAGAAACATGTACTGCCCTCGGAACGATGGGCAGCATATGCAAATGCTGTCAAAAACATTCCGATTGCTGGCATATTTCCGACACATTTCGATTGCTTTCTGTTTTTTGGGGAGGGAGGAATAGAAAAAGGAAGCTGACGGCCGAAAGTCAAAATCAATTGCCAAAGAAGGCTTCGAGGGGAGAATGGAGTTGCTGAGCGTGAGTCCCCAACAACTGACCTTCTATGCCCCGTACAATGGTCCTCAGAGGCGAATACTGACCCTGCTGAATCCAACCCATAAAGTGGTTTTATTCAAGGTAAATAATCCACACTAATTAAGCACAAATATATTTAATTTCCTTTTTATATTGTACAGATCAAATCAAATGCTTTTAGGCACTATCGTTTGAGGCCCAATGCTGGAAAGGTTGAGCCATATGCCACCATCGAGATCCGCATCTGCCTGCAGTGCTTTGACTTTCACGAGGACCAAAAGTATAATCATTATTTAAGCATTCACTCTTTTCTCAAGCCCGACAATTGTTTTAACGGCGAAACCACCTTGGCCTTTTTCCGAAGCCTTCCTCGGGAGCAAATTTACACCAAGTGCCTGCCCATTAATCTGGAGAACAAACCCCTTTTTCTATCCAAATGTGGTCCACAGTCGCCCTGCTTGGAGAAAATGGTCATTGAAAGAAATCGTCCGCTGAGACCTTTCTGCCCCAAGTGTGCAGTACCTTTGGGACCGAAAAAATACCAGGAAAACGGAATTCAAATCGTGGTTATCATCACAGTCTTCCTGCTTGCAGGTAGTTATGGAAAATGTCTTCATCGAATGATATTTTTAGCATTCTCTTCAGTTTTTATTACAGTATATTTGCTAGTGCGGGAGAAACTAGAGGGCTCTATCCAAAATCAGGAGGATCACATGCCATTCATTCATAAATATAACTCTCAAGACAGTTGTACGGATAGCTCATCATGTACTTGTAGCTCATTAGAAGGTTGTGACTCACTTTACAGTTGTACAAGTCCTGAAATTTCCAGAATAAATTCTACCTAGGGTATAGGTAAATCTTCGTTTAAAAACAAAAATTTACTCATAAAGGAGTACAAACTTTTATCCGTAATTAAATTCATTTTATTGAATTCTAGTTTACAATTAAAACCTGAAAAAGTACAAATATAATGGTTAAAGTGGATCACAATTCGCTGTAAAAAAAAATAAAACTCCTCAGTAACCCACTGAGAATAGAACCGCAGTTAACAGGCCAAGAGAATCACCATGGAACACCGTGGACATTCCAAGGATAACTCAAAGGAAAGTCCATCGTTGCAGAGTGTCGCTCTCCTTTGACTGATGACAGTTGAGGACATTAAACGGAAAGCGATAGGCATCGGGAGAAAGCCCTGTTCAGCCTGACCTCCACGCCATCTTGTCCGTGCAATCAAGGGGGCAGGTGGTTATACCGGAGAAGGAGCCGGGAGTGGGCAGGTGGTCAGAGGTCACAGGGCGTTTCCATTGGCTAATTGGCGGCCGGAGTTCATTAGTGTGCGAGTCACACGCTGATTAGGTGGTTGGATTCGGATGCGGTTGCAATTTGGTGTCGCAACCACAACAACAATAACAATCACATGAAATTGATGGCATGGAAACGGGATGCAAATGGATGTGATGTAGGTGTCCTTTGACCCGGTTAAATGTCTTTGAATTAGCCAGAAAGATAAGCAGCATAATGGTCTGTTTTCTGTAATTAACTTAAATGTTATTGAGTGAAATTTGGGAAATACTTGCTTATTAAATCCTTCACAAATATCATTATGTTTTTTCATATTTTATTTGCTATTAATCAAACGACAACATTTTGTCTTCTGGATACCCCTAGATCTCAGATCTGGTGAATTGAAATGTGACCAACAAGGTCGCAGACAAGGGTGGACACAACCGGCAACAAAGCCGCCTAATCTTGGCTTAAAAACTTACCGCAAAACTCCTGGCGAAAATGCCACAAACTCGGACAAACCGACAGAGCGGCAAACGAGCAAAAGTCGGGGGGAAAAGAACGTCCCTGGGGAAAAGCCCATTCATCGGAGATGGCAAACAAACAAGATGTGCCGAGGCCATAAATTAGCATCACTTAAGTGCGCAGACGAGAGTCGCATCGAGTTGCTCCGGGGGCGTGTAATCCTTTCAACGATTAATTGCAGCCCAACCCCAAAGGACACAAAAAGAGCTCGTTGGCCAGGGGTGACATGAACGTGAATATAAATGGCTAATCAGGCGGGGACAAGGACACAAACACACACAAATGTCATGTGGGACAGTTAATGATATCTACAAATCCCAAAACTCAATCAATGATTTCGATGAGCGGGCGGGAAAGAAGATGGCAAGTCGAAAGAGGGAACTAATTCGACATGACCATTACCCTTTTCCCTTTAATTTGTATTAGTAAATTCTCCCAGAAAAATATTAAAGAATACCTTTTTCTTACCGTCACAAGCTTGCTTAAGTTTATTATTAAAACCAACTCGAGGTGTTTTTCAAGAAGGCTTTTCGCCAACTTATCATTCCACTGCATTGGCTCTGCACTTTCCTCTTAATGAGGAGAGCAATTAGTTCGCCTGCAAATATAAGGGGGACTCGGGGTTAAGGCTCTCCACCCACGGGACTGACCTTGATTAACCCCGATGTCCGCTGTGGCCATCCCTCTCTCACTTGCCATAAATCGCTTTTATGGCTTTCCATTACGCTGGGCAATCGTAGTACGTATACGTACGTATACGTAATATGCCCTCGGCAGCCTTGCACTGGTAACCCATTTTTATGTGCGCAACGCATTTTTTTCGCACTAGGCCACACATTCGTGCAGCCTGTCGCCAATCGGTGACTTATTGCATTCTCCCTTTCCTTTTTCCTTTCACCACGATTTGCCCCACGACTTTTCCCCCGCTTTTCCAGCTAGCGACAAGCAATGCAGTCAACTGAAAACGCACTGAGCAAATAAACAAAGGAGGAGCGAGGCGAAGGCGTCTAGAGCAAGTGCATCCAGCAAGGTTTGGGTGTGTGGATGTGGGTGCTGGATGTTGGATGTTGGAGGTTAAGAGGGATAGTCTTCTGGGGCACGGAGCCGGACTGCATTTGCTTGCCAAAGCGGATCTTTGGGCCAAAGAGTGTGTTCACCTTGACTCATTCGCGGATTTTTCCGCTTTTCCTTCATCTGCCACGGCATCTTTCCATGATTTTCCACCGCTCTTCCCCTGGCACTTGCTCCTTTGCCGTTTGTTTGTCTTTGTTGCGACCCCCCTTAAACATTTTTAATGAGTTGCAATGCAAAGAGGAGGGGAGTCCTGTCAAAGGATTCAGGGATCAAAGCTTTGACGCTTTGCTTCTGGACAGAGTGAATTTTAATTGTGAAATATTAAATATGATGGGGTGTATATAATTTACTGAAAACAACTTTCTAATTAAAATAGTAAAAATACAATTTCTAGAAGAAGAATAAAACTGAATCAAAGGAATTATATATAATTTTAACATGTATAATGTAAATATTATATAAATTCCTTTGATTCTAGTGCTTGCCCATGGATTACTTGTATTACTCTCGCTCGCCTGCCTTCAATACGAAATTTAAAATCGATTTTATTTCAATTGGAAACTGATAAAAACGCGCCAATTAATGCGTACATTTTCGAAAGTGTTAATTCAAATAGCTCTCTGGCAATTTAAATACACTGTTTTTTCTGCGTGCTTGTTTCCTCAATTGGCGGTGAGTGCCAGCGGGAAGTACAACACTTCAAAGTGATATCATGTCAGTTGCAATGCAAATTATTGCACTTTAAAACGCAGCCAAACAAACACCCGGAAGCTCACAAAAAAAAAAACAGGAACAGAAAATTGAGTACAAAAAAGTGATAAAAGAAATGGACGCTAGCTGGGGAAAAAATCACTTCACCATGCAGTGACTGACAGCGGCTTACGCATCGCTAAATATTAAAGTGGCAATGAATACAAATTGTCTCGTCAAAAGCCGCTCGCAGAACAATGGAAACGAGTCTGCGGAGTGGAAGGATAAGCCACCTCTTGGAGCCACTCCGAGAATTGATTGAGTAAGCATTTAAAGGGATAACTTTGATGCCTCAAAGCAACGTGGAGAGAGGTGGTGTGTGTGGAGTGCAGAGTGAAGTCCAGGGCTAAACTTTCAAGCTAAGTGATTCTTAGTTAGTTAATTGGATCAACTATGTTTGTGTAGCCTGCTGCTTCTGCTGCTCTCCTAATATGGAAATTTATGGGGCCAAAAGTTGGACGCAAGTGGGCGAAAAGTTTTCCTTTTCCGGCCAGCAGCTGTTTCCCCTACCGAAAGTTGGCCCAACTTCAAGTTCAATGGCTTTAATAAGCTGGCCAATTAGGCGAGTCCATCTCGAGTCCACTAATCTCAAAAATTCCACTCCAATGCCTAGAAATGCCGGCTAATCGAAATGCTTTCTTACCCGGGAAACCCTCGAGTCGAAGAGGGCGATGGATGCTTCTCAAGTGGCCAACGGTGGCCTCCAAGGAAGCGGAAAGAATTTCCACCAGCTCAGACCAAGGCCAAATCAAATATTTGACAGACAGGCGCGGAGGCGCATCGTGCCAATGGGAAAAGCTGTCGAAAAAATGACATCTTCTGAGTATCCATTTATTATTCAAGTTCGCGGGGATTTCCCTGGAAAATTAAACGACAAACCATTAATTCCGCTGGCCCCCAAAATACAAATTCAATTGATGAAATAAATGAAAATTTAATTTCATTCCCTCATTGTTCTGCCTACAATTGAAATAAATTGTGTGTGTGTGTGTGTGTGTGTGTGGGGAAATTCCGGGTAATAATTCGTTCTCTCGTGCTCTCGAGAAAAGTTGCTGTTAATGGCAGAGCCAGGGAAAATTTTCTGGCCCAATTATAAAAATGAGCTTGCCAAATTGTTTGGCCAGCACTGAGCTGGCAAAAACAGCTCTTAATGGCATTTTAATTTATGTTTTTGTTACTATATATAGAGTATATTGCTGGCTGGATTTAGTAACCTCTGATTCTGTTACCCTTCTCCCTTGGATCGAAATTAAAGCTGTTCTGATTTCAGAAATTTAATGGTCTCTTCTATAAGAGAAATCGAAACATTCCGCAATTGTGCTAATCCCCGCCCCGAGTGACTTCATTTGGAAATCAAGAGCTCAGCGGCTAAGCGGCTTACGAGGTGGCCTAAGCCTGATGGCCAAGGTGTCGGCCATCCGATCGAATGGCCACAACTACAATTGCGACTGCAAATGGCCCCCGTAAATATCCAGGGCCCAACCATGTCAAGAGCTAATAAGCAGGCTCTCCGGGATTGAACACGAAGCGAAGGGAGGCAGGCAGGCCGGCCAGTTCGTTAAGCCGGTGTAAGTTAATTAAAACGCAAACAGGCAAATGGCAAATGATCAAAGTGCCAAAGACAGTGGCCCAAATGGGGTTTTTGGGGTGCTGCTATAATGGCGAATCACTTTGCACCGCAAACAGAGTCCACCGAACTGGCAGTTGAAGCCATGTCCCCCCTCAATGCCACATCCACTTGCCATGTTAACTGCAACATGTGTCAACTGGTTTTGCGGCGGCTGCAAAGGGCAGGAGCTGCGGTTACCACTCCCATAGACATACACCGGGGAATCCGCACAACATTGACAGAACACAGCACAACACACACACACCTCGTTGCCTAAATTTATTGAAGCCCATCAATTCAAAGCCGCGCTAACTCCGCCGCCTAAGTTCGCAGGCCGCGTTTGCAAAAGGACCAACAGCATGTTAATGCCAGGACCTGCCCAAAAGGATAGCTATCTGTTAGATGATAATTGCATGGACACTTCATCACGGTCGGGAAAATTTATCTTTTGTGCCAGACAAAACCTCAGGTGGAAATTCGGGGTCTATATAAACTTTAAAAACATTATTTTTTGGGTAATTGTGCATCGCCCAGCTAAGCCTGCATGAAAACCTATTTTTGGGCAATTACTAGCAAAACAATGCAAATTCAGTTTTCGCCAAGAGTTTATTCTCTTCTTAATGTGCGCCTTTTGTGGGTGCTATGTTTTTGGGTAGCCCACATTTGTTGACTCTTGCATAAATTATAATTATTAAGTGCAGCGGCCACTCCAGCAGGAAAAACACACAATTTATTTTGCTTTGTTTTCCCTGGTAGTGTGTATTTTTTTTGTATTTTTGGTTTGTTGTCAAGAGCACTTTCGAAACCATTTTGGTGACCCCAAAGGTTGTTTGTTTTCTCCACTCACTTAAAATGAAACTGCAACAACAAGCACTTGCAGCAAAGTGTGTGCTCCAAAACACAACTGGAACAATTACCCCTCGAATTTGTGACCTTTTGTAATATAATTTTAACTTTAGTTTCTTATAATAACAGCAATATTTTATTATTTCATTTTATAATTAGCTTCTTGTTCCTTTAGAAAGTTTCCAAATCTTTGGCATTTTCTTCAATCCACTTCCGTAAAGCTGGCACATTGGCATACACTGTGGGGAAAGCTGGATCTGCACAGCCCTCGGCCCAAGAGACGATGCCAACCTGCTGGCTATTAAAGACCAAAGCTCCGCCAGAATCTCCTTGGCACGTTCCATCATTCACATTTGCGGTACAGAGCATATTCTTTGTGATCGAATAATCTTTGTACAATATTTTGCATTGTTCCAGATCCACAATATCCGTTTCGAGCGACTGCAGAGTTTCCGTTTCTCCGTATCCTGTGGTTCCCCAACCAGTCACAGATGTCGTGGATCCTGGAGGGGGAACTTCCTCGGCAAGTTGAATGGCCTGAATAGAGTAGTCTTCCTCGAGATTAAGTGGGTAGTCAAGGAACAGCAGTCCCACGTCGTTGTCAAAGGAGTAGGAATCGTACTTCTCGTGGGTTCTAATCAGGGCAACTCCAACCAGGCTGCCATAATAATTATTATAGCTGGAACCCAGTCGAACCCCTAAGTTCTCGGGATAATATTCCACAAGGCAATGAGCAGCGGTTAGAATAATTCTGGAACTGTAAATGGATCCGCCGCAGATATGACTCCACAAATATTGGATAGACACTTGCCAGGGGGCATTCTCAATGGCTTCGTCCGAGCCGCCAATAATATATTTAAAAGGAACTCTTCTCGCCGAGGTAAGGCCCACCACTAAAAGTGGAAACAGTTGTAGACTATGGAAGTCCATAGGCAATGGAGTTGGCAATAACCTTACCAGGTGTAATTCCAGATCTTTTATAGCTTTGTTAAGGTATGAATATGCGGAAATATAAACAGAAAAATCGTTACTTGAGCAGATAAGGTTTAAAGCTACTTCATAAAATAAGAAATACTACATCAAAGGCTACGTTTCTAGTTTCAGTTTCGCTTTCAATACTATCATTATTTTTTAGGCAAAATGGTATTTGCTATTTTACAATATTGAATCTTATAAATGAAAATATTTTTAAATTATTATAAAATCATTTTCAATTTTATATTAAGTATTAATAATTTTAAATTATTGTATATAGAACTAATGGTTAATATTTTTAGACTATAAAGTGTTAGCACACAATTTATTTTGTATCATTTGCGTATTTTTTACATTTAGTTGAGCTTTCCTGTAAATTATTTTACGACCCGTAACATTTAAAGCAACGCCTGATACCTTTCCCTAAGAGATAACCAAGCTCGTTAAGTAAAAAAAATAAAATAAAGCTGATCTGAAAATTCAATTTACCACAAGCAACCTTTAAAAAAGGCATAAATTCGACCAACTGAAAAAACTCAACCTCTCTTAATTTTCTCCTCGCTCTTTGCCTGGGAAATTTGGTGAGTTTGCGTTCAGTGGGAAATTTTCTTTTCCATTTTCAGAGTGTGAGAGTCTGTGTGGAAGTTAGGCACGAGAGTGTGTGTGTGTGCTGGGCATTTGTGTGCGTTGGCAAATCTTTTTGCCGGTTTGTTTATCTTACATTTGAAGCATATCGGCGAGGTTTTTTATGCGCTTCTGTAGCCGGCATTTATAGCCCATTCAAAAGAGAAACAAAAGTGCGTGGATAGGTCTGTGTGTACTTCTGTGTGTGTGTGTGTGTGTGTAGGATTTGAGCTGCCAATTGATTGTTTTTATATAAAATTCAGTGTGTGTGGGTGTGCCAGACTACAAATATTCACCCGCTTTCATTTGTCTGATAGATTTATTTAAATTTTTATGCTATCGAAATCGCTTTCTATTTTTGCAGGATGAAAAATCAAAGAAAACAATTCAAGAGTTTTTCGTTAAAGGATGAATACCAAGTAACCTATTTCAAAGAAATATTTTCTTTTTATTTGTAATATTTCAATAAAGTTCTTTTGTTTTATTTGAGAGAATTAAAATAGTGGGAGCAAATATTTAATAATAATAAAACAAAGAGTCAGAAGTTTTTATTAATTTATTATTTTGATTTATTTATTACTTTAAGCTTTTTTGTAAATTATAATTTAATTAGGAGGCTATAACCTTCATTATTTATCTATAAGTTCTAAGTTTAAACAAATAAAGTTTTTAAGTCAATACAATTTTGATACAAATTAATTTCAAAATATTTATATTTTTGTATTTATTCAACAAGTTTGATTGTTTATTCACTTAAAATTGTTTATTTACTTAAATTTATTTACTTAAAACCCAGTTTTCAATAGTTTGTCACTCCACCTAAAATCAAAAACGTGGCCCTACACTCCTGTGGGTGCTTCTGCATTTAATGTTCATAATGCCCAACTTTATTGACAATAATTTACGCTTACGACTCTCGACCATTTGGTTAGCCGTAATTCAATTTATGGCCCGCCGGCAACCCCGTAACCCAGTTTAGAGCCGCACCGAGATACACTTGGACAGCAAATATAAATATAAATCAACATGCTGCGGCGATGGAGTGATGGGGATGCGCCAGGTGGGGGCACCGAGTGACCGACCCGTCGGGCAGTGGTCAGCGATAATATCTAGAAACTTTGCCCACGACGCTGGGGCTAAAAGGAAAAAGAGCCGGTGAATGTGGGCCAACTGCAGCCATAGAAGTGGCTCAATGAGACCCACTTGAACCAAAACCCCAACAAATGCGGCTGCAGGCCAAAGATATTTAGTTATTTAGAAAACCGCAGAGTGCAAAATGCCTGCCGAATGTGCCAATTTTCCACTCCCGCCAACGCCACGTCTGGGGGAGACAATTAAAAATTCGTGTCAAAATACGGGCGCAAAGAGGTGGCAAGAATTTTAAATGCTTTTCAAGGTTTCGCGGCGCAGCACACGCAATGTGGCACAGCGATTGCATGTGGCATGAACCGCCAATCCTCCAATTCATCGACGGGTGGGTCGCATTTAGCGCAAATTAATTTTAAATTACACATACGCCGTGGTTTCGCCATCCATCAGTGGTCGCCCGCCTTTAATTAATTGCACTTTCCCCGCCCCGGAAATAAATCTACTTGGTTTTATTTTTTTTGTGCCGCCCCTAATTATGAGAGTTTAAATTTAAGGGCCACTTGGCACATAAATATAGCAGCCATCTGACCCGAGGTCAAATAACTACAGACAATAAACAAACTCCGAAACAACATTGTGTATACGCCATGTATTTTTAAACACTTGCAGCCGGAGGGTTGGCGAGGTAAAAATAAGCAGCGCCGGTAAATGGGAAAACTCTGAAGCAAATATAATAAAAGTTGAAATTACAATGATTAAAATTGCAAAAGGTAATTCATTAAAACTGTGTTTTAACGGTTAATTTGCAACATAATTTTCAAGCTTTTTAGGTAAAATAACTATTTGAGAGCAATATATCTTTACTTATTTATTATTTTTTGTATTCTTTATTTGACATTTATTAACTTTGTTTAAATTTTTGTTTGTTTAACAAACCCCATACTTTTGTAGTGTCAATTGGTTGGCATTCTTGAGTTGCTTCTTTGCAATTTTGAGGCACTCGACTTGCTCGGTTTATTGACACGCCTCGCACACGTCAATCACTGTTTGACAGACAGCCAAACACTTGACTTGGAGGGCGGATGGATTGACAGACGAGACGACGATTGAAGAGATGAGATTGAAGAGTTCCCTCGACGTTGTGATGCATGCTTCAAGTTTTTAGCCAGACATGCAGCTCGAGTGGGGCCCAAGCCCCCGGAATTTCACCTGTATTTTGAATTCAATCCAAACATTTGTCAAGCCACTCAGCCAGACATGATGTGATGTTGTCGGCGCCTGCTAGTGATTTTCGATTTGCAAAATTGATTCGATTTCGGTTCGGGCGGGGCATATGATTTGTTGCCGCTCTTTGTGTCGGACATAATTCAATGCGAATGCATTGCAAATGAGCCATGAGCAGCTCTGCATAATTCACAGACGCTGTATAATTAAAGTCATCAGTAATTTAAATGTCAGGCTGGGAAATAGAACATTTAATTTTGCCCATGCCAAGGCTAATGACATTGGACATGGACTGAAAAATCACTCTGTTTTGGTTGTTACATTTTTAACATGAAATGTAGAAACACACTAAATGAATTATACTGCTATAGCTGCCAAAAAAAACACTAAATCAAGTTATATTTTTAATTATGGCAACAATATTTTAAAAAGGAAACAAACATAAGTCATTCTGGCCTAATATTCTTTCATATTTTAAAATATTTACTTGGCACAGAAAAAACTATTCCCTTTAAATGCCACTTTAATTAGGAGTTAAATATATATGTTTTTGGAAATAAATAGCACTCTCAGCTTTATATATTAAGATGCCCGCGCTTTGTTGGCCATTTGTCAAATTAAGTATACGCCATGGTGCCGCATAAATTGCCACAGCCGCAGATAGAGTCGCCGGGTAAAACGAATACTTTGTCTTGCTCGCATTTTAATTGAGTACATTATATCGCCGCTGGCCTTGTTAAGAACCTTTTCTGAATATTAAACGCCATTAAGTGTCCCCCAATCGACCATTTGGCGAGGACTTTTTCCTTTAGCTCCGCTGATGGATAGCCGGCCATTTTGTAATTAGTGACACATTTAACCATCCATTTGTCCTTGTTTGCCTGTGTGTGGCCCCGCACATGTTTGCACATATATTTGCCTTTTGTTGAAAACCCTGCAATCACAACAAATGTGAAGTGCAAACAAGGCAGCTTCGGGACCGACAAGCCTTCAATTAACAGCAAATTCGAAAATTCAAATTTGCTAACTTTTAGCCCATTGCAATATGCGCAAATATTTGCTGGCTGTTTCATTAAGGTCCAATTAAAATGCATGTAATAAACCACAAGCAAGCGTAATCAACTTCCGCACAAGGCTAACTATTGCTGGCCGTACTTATGTTTTCAAATCTTTGAATTAATCTCGGACATGCAAGGTATTTTCACGGCCTTTCAACGACGAAATAATTAAGACGATGAAAAGGCTCAAGAGGAAAGGTAATTTTTACTCTATAAAGTTGTAATTGCACTTCAAAATATTTCTAAGATGTAAAAGTAATTAATGAAATGGATTCCACATTAAAGGGCATTGATTTTGTTATACTTATACTCCTTAATTAAAAGTTAAATATTAAGTTTTTAAATCGAGAAATTAATTTGTAAGCGGAAAAATGTTTTAATTTCTAACTTCACAGAATGTCACAATTCCTTTATCCAAATAGTAAGCGCCATTAATCACAGCCGAAATTTAATTATATTCCCCAAAGTGAATTTCTTGCGTAAACTTACACAGTTTATGGATAAACTATATTCGAAACTATGCCATTAATCATCGAAGTTCAAATGCAATTGCCTGAAAATCGCCTAGCCTAGCGAAAAACAAACTCAAACTCTTGGCATAAATCTCTGCAAGGTTCAGCAGGGAGTTAAAATATAAAAGGAAGTCTGAAAAACAATGCAAAAATGTTACAAAAAGAGTTAAGTTATATTCGAGACTTGCCAGTTATTTGGTAGGGGACTTTTTTTATTTTAAACAATATCATAGCTGCGCCAGGAGGAGACTCGGCCAAGCATCCGGCAGCGACTGCAGCTTTTTACTGACTCTGACAACGCCTTCCGTGCTCCATTTTGCGGCTCCAGCCAGCCAGTTAACCGCAATAATTTATGCCTTTGAGCCGTGTTTGAGTCAAAGCCTTTTGTGTCGCTGTGTGTGCGCCTGCGTTTGCGCTGGCGAGGCAACATAATTTTGCCTATTAAAGTAAAACACTAACAGCGCTTATCATTACAGCGACGCGAGCCAACAACAAGTGCAGGAAGAGCTGGAAAAACAACGAGCTTCTCAGTTACGTAGCGCATCCTTTCGTCGACGCCATTTTGTTTAGTTTATGCCGCGCCACAGTGTAAGAGAGGGTGTGTGTTTTTGTGTGTGCAGGAAAGCTGGGCCATCCGCCCTGTACTCCCACTTCCTAATGCAAAAAAGCGACTTTTCAGCACAAATTTTTAGCAAAATTAAAATATTTATGTTGCCGACGTGCTTAATGTCCGTGCTGTTTCGCCCCAAAAACCCATACGCCCTCCACCGCCCACAGCTCCTTGTTTAGTTTTTGGAGTATGTGGGTTTCCTGGTCGTGACTACGTGCGTGATCCGGAATCCGGATGCTGGCTATGATGTGCAGCGGTCATGGACCCTTCTGAAGGAATAAAATATAATTCTACCTTTTTGCGCTCTACGAACGTTTAAGTTAATTCGAGAGAATTTCCATAGCTAAGAGCTTTTTGGAAAAGCCATGTTTAATTCTTATTTAGCGCTTGAGTAAGTCTAAATTAAGAATGCAATAAATGTTTTTAACTTTAGAATTGCCTTTGCGGAAGTTCAAAAAACATTGCCAAACTAGAGATAGAAATATAAAATTAAATAAAGTGTAAAATTTAATAGTCTGAAAGTAATAGAAATACATTTTTTACAATAAAAAAATGTTTTTTAATAAATAATAATATTAAGCCAGGAGAAAGAATGAGCATTTATTTTGAGAAAGCATCAGAAGTATTGTAACTTTAAATTTCAAGGTACTACAATTCATTTATTATTCATTTAAAAATTATAATATATTAAACGTAAAGAATAATAAAGAATTACCTAATAACTAAAATTGAGTCAAGGAAGCACTTATAGAATTATTTTATTGTGTTACCTTAAATAATTAAGTACCATTACTTATTTTCTTATATGTTCTTGAAAGGCCAAATAAATTCTTAAAATAAGATGTTTTACTAAAAATATTATTAATATTTCATAAACCAACAAAAAATCGTGAAAGCCAAAGTATAAAAATAAATATTGTCACTAAAAACTAATGGGTACTATAATTTATTAATAGAAAAAGCAAAATAAACACCAGCTTGTACCATAATGAAATATTTTTAAATAAATAAAAAGAATCATAAATCTTTCAAGCCTATGAAATATGGACAAATAATGAGACACTAATTATAGTCACTTTAAATTAACATTGTATCCTTTTCAAATATTATTTAAATATTTAACAAAATTAACTTCAAGTATTTCACGCTGTGTAAAAATAAACTGAAGCTAATCTTTCAGTTGATAGTAATATTTCTACACTTAATCATTTGCATAAATTCTACTAGCTCACTTCAAGCGGAATAAAATGCTCCAACCTTTACGCATTTATAATGTTGCTCATCTAGGGCATTTCACATTCGATATTCACCATCAAATTAAATATTCCCTTCCTGTCTTAATGCTACTGCGCACACTGCAACCCCCCTCTGGCTGCACAAAGGCAAATGCCCTGCATTAACTGCCTTCCAGCACCACTCCCCCCGCTCTCCAGTTCCCTCTCTGGACGACAGGACGACATCGCCAGGCGACACTGCCACTTAATGTTCGCGCTTTAGCAATATGAGCTGCCGGATGCAGGAGCTACGCGGACTTTCCCACCATTTCCGCTGCTGGCAGCAGTCGCTGGCCATATTGAAAACAATATATTTGCGTCACTTATGGCCCTTCAATGGCCATTAACTATTTACATTTCTGGCTGCACTTTGCGTTCGTCCATGATTAACGGTCGTGCTCAAATGGATTGCACTTTTGTGGGGATTTTTAAAGTGTCATTAAGGCGACACGAAAGGAAACAGGGATTCGGAATAAAAAGAAAGTAACTTAAAGCGAAATTCCTTAGGCGTTGCTCCACGTATTCTCCAGATACTTCCTTTGCCGGCCTTCGCTTTTGTTTTTTTTTTTTTTTTTGTTATTTTTCCCTTCATTTTTTGCGTTTGCCCTTTACATTTCCCATTTGCCGTCTGGTTCTTGTTAAAAACGCTCGAAATTTATGACTATTTTGGGACCTGCGGCAGCTTGCGGCTGAAATGCTCTTAGATTTTTCCACTCTGCCTTTTGCGGTTTGATGCCACACTGGGTGCTCCTTTTCCCATCCATTGTCCTGGCTTGTGGTCACAGGGTTTAAAGTTTAAACAATTGCAGATTTGCCTTTTAATTGTTGCCTCTATTTTCGTTCGAGGAAACCAGGAAAATATTTGGCCAAAGAGAGAGAGAGTTTGTATTGCAATTTGCAGGTTGGGTGAAAAAAGTTTGCTCTTAGGCTTTTAATGGGTAAATGGAAATGGAAAATATTATTATTATTTTTCATTGAACTTTTTAGCAAGATTTAATTTGTGATACATTTTTTTATTAATTTTTAGTTGTGGGAAGCCTGGCATATTATTTTTTCTCTATTTAAGAAATGACTGTATATATATATAAAATTAAGTGAAGGCTGTTTCCAGGTAAGTATAATTCTAGAAGAAAATTGAATTTTATTTTAAGAACTAATGTAAGTAAAAAAAAACTTAAATTAAAATTTAAAAAAAAGTATAACCATCTTTCCTTGAGCTCCTCAGATTATATATTTTTCAAATCCGGAAAGTCATAATAGAAATAACACCTCCATTTAGATCGTCCAAAAAAACATGCTTCAGATTGTCCTACAACACTCAGAAGGGTGTCCAATTCGAAAGTTTTCCCAGAGAATAAGAAAAAGAAACTTCCTTCGGAACTCTTCTCAATTTCTCAGTCGACTGCATTTGATTTCATTTCATTTCTCAACCCAGCCATGACAGATGGCAAATAAGTTGCCCATACGCCACGTGGTACAGCCAGCAATGAAGGGCGAAGCGAGGGAAAACCCAAAGAAAGGGATGCCATTGAAAACCCCCAAAAGAAAATTCAATTCCATAACAAATGAAGTGCAAAACAGATGTCCATCTGCTCGCTCACAAATGTAAACGTTGAACTTTGCAATCGGGCAATGAAAATAAAAGCGGAAATTAAGTCGACTGCCGGCTGAAAATAGTTAAAATATTCAATGCGGACTAGAATCGCATGTGACTTCCGACCTCTTGCTTTGTTTTCAATGGGGGCTACTCTGTTCCCATTTTTCTTTGTTTTTTCTTGCAACTTAAATTTAAACAACTAAAAGCTTGTGCAGCCCTCCCCCTGCCTGCTTCGGACAAATGGACAACGAGTGCTCCTGCAACTCGCAGGACAACAAACTAAAACCCACAAAAACCGAAACCGAATGTGGATGTGGATGATGGAGAGTGTTTGTGTCGATGAGACTGCGGCCGCATTTCGCACAAATATTGACACATGCGCGGGGGCAGCGGGCTGCAGCGGAAAAATCCCATGTCCCCCTGGAGCCACCCTATCCCCCACCCAGGGAAGCCCAACCGAACCTAACCTGTCCCGGCCATTAGATGATTTATAGGTCAGAGATGCCAAACCGAAGTCGAAAAGGAAAACAAAAGCGAAACCGAAATCGAAATCGGGGTCCGGCAACAACTGCAACATCGATTGACAGAACTGCAGCCAAAGGACTTGCACGGCGACAGAAAATTGGACACTAAACTTGTCAACATTTTCAGGGCACTTTAAAAAATAAAATATTGAGACTTTATAAAAAATTCGTTTAATTAAATCTTATAATTTAAAATCTTGTAGCTTTAGATACAAATAATCCATGACGCCATACAACTGTCTGTACAATTTTAATTAAATAAAATTATGTTTTAAAGACAACTACTTTAAATTTGTTAAATTCTAAAAGCTAGAATTGCCTTCTTATAAATAAATAATCAACAATTTTATGTACTACATAATCTTATACATTTTTAACTGTGTATTTCTGGGTCTCCCAAAACTGAAACAGACACTTTATGGACATCCCGGCTCCTTCTCTCCCATTTCTTGCTACCCTTGGTCAGCAGTAATTAACAAAAATTGCTCTAATGAAAAATACTCGGGTAAATGTGGATTGCATTGACAGCAGTCAGGTAGGGATATATATTTACTGTATGTATGCCACACATATTGAACTCAAAGGGAGAGAGGAACCGAGAAAGTGTGCCATTGTTGTGCGCGCTCCTGTTGTTGATTAATAATGCAGTGGACGTTGGAACAATGGATCGGACGGATTGGGGTCAAAGCTCGGTCAAGTCTGGTCTCTAAACCAGCTCTGATATGCAGAGAGCATCGCCATTGTTTTACCAAAGGCTCTCAATAATATTAAATTCAAGGAAAAGCCATTTAGTTAGTCCAATACAAAGCCAAATTAAATTCTGAATTCAAAAAGGCTGTAAGATTTTTTTTAACTTTCTTCGCAAAATCAATGGGGTTTAGGCATTTTAAGACTTTTTCCTTAATCTTCTTCATTATAAAAAATAAAAATTTGTTGCTCAGTTTTACTCATGTAATTTCTGTAAATCTTTAAAAACTTTTTCCTTGACAACGCAAATTTAGTAAGCTATCTACGATGTCCTTTCTCCACCTTCTCACACTTTTATTACTTTACACATTCCCATATCACCCTCCCATTCCTTGCATATTAACTATTCATAACTTTGTGAATTCAATTTTAGCAACCAGCTCCCACACCCCCGATCCAATCAGGGTACTCCCCCGGCTCGGACTCCGATCCCTGCTGGACCAGGTAAGCACTTTAAGGTGTCATATGGAGCTAATGTGCTGGAATCTGCTCGACAAAAGTTTTTCGGGGGGAGGGAATTCGACAATGAAACCCTCGCTGAATAGAGCTGACCGCAGCAGGATATCGCAGGTGTCGGCAGGACATAAATTCAAATTTGCAACACAACTTGTTTCCCAACTGGAACCGGTGAAAGCGAAGGGAAAAAATTGAAATTAAAAATTTTCACCTGCAGGACAATAACAAGGCACCCACATCAAGCATTCGTCCTGTTGGCACTTGCTTTCACTCCATCTCCGGCACTGTTTGCAACTGTGTTTGCCAATGTCCTTCGTGAGTCCTGTGAGTGTGTGTGTGTGTATGAATATTTGGGTGGCCCTTGCTCCGTTATTTGCTCGCATTACAATTACCAAAGGACCAAAAGGACCTCGCCGCCCGTACATGCACGTGTACACGTACGCAATTTGTTAGCACACCTCCACCTCGTGTTAGTTTGCCCAGTTACACAAACAAATTAATTTCAGCCAGACACTCGAAATGTTTAGAACATTTGCCAATGTTTGTAATTGAATATTGCGCCGGGACACGGCCGAATGTCCTTCCCGCTCACACACCAGTGGGTCAAATTATGCAAAAGTAATTATGATTACGGCGTCGCATTGTCGATGGAACGCTAACTAACTAGCATCGAGGTTGGCTTGTCACACTAATGGGCAAAATGATGCGTGGGGCTGTAAAATTCACTGGAGAATTTAATTACAAAGTGCACATTTTTTGCAATTCGAGAAAAGCAAAGTTTGGTTTCAAATAATAATTACTCGAAAAATATTGATAACATTGAATGATGACTAGGTTTCATGTGTGCAAAAGATATTGAATAACGCTTCTAATTAAACCTTTTAACAGTTTGCAATGCATCGAAAATTTTTAAAACTTCAGTGATTAAATTCGTTGCATTATGTCCGATGAAGGGGGAATTCTTTGTCTTTTCGCCAAAGCATAGCAAATAAAATTGAACTTTAATACAAATTCATATGCAGAATTTCTCATGAATTGATATTCGGGATACATTTCCTATTAATTTAATTTAATGTAATCGTTTAACACCCTTAATAAAGATTCAATCACTCAGTGTATTCGTTTTGACTTGTTCAAAGCATTTAATCAATACAATAATTAATTGTAAATTAATCACTTTCAAAGTGAGGACTTTTAATTAAAAGCAAATAGAACCGTTGCTTAGCCTTATGTATTTAATCAGAGAATCATATAATATCCTGATAATTAAATATTAAAATCTAACCACATTTAATCCAGCAGATTATATGTAAATAATTCAGTAATTAAAACTTGTTCAAATACAAATATTAAAGCCAAATTCGGTCCCACAAAAAAAGGACATCACAATGTACACATAAAAATATGTATTTCCTTTGCTTACTATTTTATTTATTTGCCAGCGGAAGTTTTGAAGCCACACCAGTGCACAGGATATTAAAAGGACACGTAGTCATGCATGTAAAGTGCCAAGGGTCGCATATGGAGGCTGTCCTCTCATTGCCTTTCGCCCATTTCCCGCAGTTTTTCCGACTCTGCGTTTTTGGCTTCGCGACAAAATTATGGGACAACGAGGGCACTGACTTGCCAAAAACGGGAAAAAAACTTCATATCCAAAAAGTTTTTTGCGCTAATTTTTATTTTGTAAGTTTTTGGCCGCAAACTTCTTTTGAGAGCTGGCAGGACGTTAAGTGTTAAAGGCGCCTTTGTGGGCCACAGAGAGAATTTTAATTAAAACTCCTAATGAATTTTTAACACGAACTCAGGCGCAACTTAAAGAGCAGCAGTCAGGAGCCAAAAAAGCAAGAGACAATCCCCGGAGTCAGCGAATTGCCTGTGGTTGTTCTTCGCTTCCTTCGCCTTCTCCCGCTGCCAGGATGAGTTTTTTCTCTGTGGCTGAAATTATGACCACAGGAGAAGCGCCAAAAAGTCATCACGTGACCACACAATTGTGTGGTCAACACGTTGACCGCCTGGCAGCGATCCCTTTGGCACTGGACTCCCCTCCTATCCCCCTCGTGCTGCCGAAATTCGTTGCTAATGACATTTCAACTATTTTAATCTTCTCCCTCGCTTGGCATTAATTAAATTGCAATTTCTTTGGGCTGCGGTTTTCTTTTCGCCTTCAAGCATGTGGGAACACTCGCACAAACACACACAAAGGAAAGGCAGTCCTTGGAGATAAGCCCAAACAACTTCCGATTAAATTGACAAGCCAATTAGCTAAGGACTCTCCGGGCAGACCATAAATACTTCGAATATCCGGCAAACAAACAACAGCAGGAGATTGCATAAATCTCCGACTAGAAGGGCACCCGAAAAAAAACAAAAAACAAGAGAAAAGCAGCGGAAATGGGAAAGCAAGCGATTGCCAGGATAACAAAGCGCCAAGGATGCCGGCTGTCTGCATTAACCCGATGGCTGCTCTTGGCATTATTTAAAATCACAGAGCCTTCAAATTGCATTTTAATAGAATTTATTGCGCCGAACCGATTTCGGCAAACGAGGAAAATACCCAGAGCGGAAAAATCGCGAAAAATGCCTTGGAAAAAAGCGAGTAGCAGTGGGAGGAGAAGGAGAATAATTGCGCGAGACTGCAACACTTGACTTTCCATGTTGTTTGAAGCAATAAAATGCTATTCTCAAGCAGTCGCATTGATATGCCAGCTAAGGGAAAGTGGAAACCGGGAGCTGGGAACTGGGAAATGGAAACTGCCGGCAGCCGAAGGATGGCGCGAAAAGGATACGAAAGGATAACAATGCCAGTGCTGCCAGCTGAGCGAGCGCCCAGGCTCAGTGCACTGGAGCGCATCAATTCCGCCATTTCACAATTCAAAATGCGAAATCCGTTGCCAGGACGCGAGATGCAACCAACGGCAGGGAGAACACAAATTATTACTTGGCTTCGCTCCAAAATGTTTTAAATTACAATTTGCACAATATATTTATACGTCTTGCACAGCAGGTCGCCGGGAAAATGGTTAAAGGCGGGATGAGGGCAGATGGACAGAGGGAAACTGCACCCGCAGGAAGCCATTTAGTTCGGCTTTCCACCACCGCACCACCCCCTGGGGCGAGGCCATAATTCTTCCACAAAAAATCAACAACCAAATGGCAACTGTTGTCTGTCGGCCTCAAGATAAACTTTGCTTGCCACTTTTGTAAATAATTTATCTGCTCTTGGTCACCACTGCGTATGCGTAATAATCGTAATTAATGTGAGAGGAGTCACCAAGAAAATGTAAAGAAGGCTGCAGAAGGGAAATTTAATTTTGGAATTTGCAAAGAAATGCAGATGTATAAGCCCGCTTTAAATTGATGTAATTCGTTTTACACTCATTACAAATTTTAAGTTAATTATCATAATTATCCCCTAAAGGATCTTTGGCATAAATTCAATAAATTGTAAACTATAATTCACAGCTGGTTTATTTTATATTTATATTTAGTTGCATGTTTAACAGCTTAAAAAGATAGTTCGTTGATTGTAAATGTACATATATTATTATTTTTCTAACATTTTATGGTTCATATAGTTTTTATGGCACAACTTAAGCAATGTAATTCTTACTTAAGGAAAGGGTACGTGACTAAGTAACAAATTAAAGGAATATTTAAATAGGAAATAAAACCGATAAGCAGAGTGCATATAAGAGGAGTTGACTATCCAATAGCACCAGTACTCCCTGATCTCAGCTCGAAGGAACACTAAGCCCCGCTTGAAAATGCCATTCAGGATCCTGGCTCTACTCCTATCGGTAATCCAACTTTTTGGCCACTTGGACTTGGTCCAAGGCACTGCCATAGACATCACAGACGCTCCCTGGCAGGCATCGGTTCTGGTGAACAACAAGCATCGTTGCGGAGGCGTGATCTACAGCAAGGATGTCGTCTTAACCATTGCTCAGTGTGTCACAGGTGTCAGATCGGATAACCTCGCGGTTCGAGTGGGATCCGCCATGAAGGAACTTGGCGGCCAAGTGCTTCCAGCAAAGAGGGTGGTCATGCAAGCGTTGGGCCTGCTTCCCAGTGATGTGGCCATCATAGCGCTGGAGAAGTCCATTGATTTGGATGACAACGCCAAGTCCATTGAGGTGGGCAACAGGTCGCCCAAGCTGGACACTAAGGCCTCAGTCACTGGCTGGGCAGAAGTGGTGGGCGAAGACCCCGGAGAGGAGATTTTAATGAGAACGAACCTCACCGTAGTCGGAAAGTTAGAGTGCAGGGGCGATGGCTACCTTGTAAAGCGGGTTTTGAGGCCCGATGAACTGTGTGCCTCGAAATCGAACTCTACTAATGTCGTCTGCCAAGGGTTCTCCGGCGGCCCCTTGGTCTCCGATGGAAAGCTGATTGGCATCGGATCCTGGAACCTCAAGTGCGATTTCCTCCAATCGCCCAGTGTGTATGCAAATATAGCCGTGATTAAGCCATGGATCATCAGCACCGCTAAGCTATTGAACATTTTTTAAAACTAAAGCAAACATTTAATCAGCTAAATAAGCACTTGTGAAAGATAAACCGATTTATGTAATCAAAAACCACTCGTTACTTTACATAAACTCCGAAACCAAAAGCCAAAATCGAAATATAAATCTCTGAAAAATGGGTTTGCCCAAAAAAAAAGTAACCTACAGCCATATTTATATTTGCAAATTGTTTTCGTTTATCCAAAAAATGTATACAAGCTCTCAATTTTTTTTGTTCCGCATTGCCGCTTGTATTCCGAAATTGAAATTTAATTCATTTGCATTTTATTCTATGATCTGGGGAGTGGGCCACGGATGAATATTATTAATACGGCCCATAAGCCCAATAAATGCTCATGATTCAGCGCGCTGTTCGTTGCTCGCGCAGTTGTTCTCGCCGTTGTTGGCATTTTTGTTCTGCTGTCACTGGATGCTGTGCATTTTTTATGGTTATGAGCTTTATTGTAATGACCATTAAAATTGGCATTGTTATGACCGTTGTCAGCCAAGAGCCGTGGGCCAAGAGCCATGCAGGGGGTTTGACCCACAGAGGATGACAGAGGGAATAAGGCCAGGGATGCTGTGGAAATTGGATTGGTAAAATGAATTTAAATTTAAAAATGTTATACTTTTGTATACTCATTGAAATAATGTAAAATTATGCAATATTAGTAAATAAAAAAACAAACTCAGTTGTGTATAAGTTAGTTTTCAGAGCTCTTGAAAGTAATTCAAACCTCGCATGACTTCTGGTGCACCACTATTTACTCTCATTGTTCCCATATCCCACCGATATCCTTCGTATCCCTTACGAAACCCTGCCCAAATCAGCGGGAATACAGCTACAGATGCTGCATTGTCAGCTTAATAATTACAATACACACACGCACAAGCCGTTGCATCTGCATGCAATTTGAACAGGGAAAACTCGCTGGCTGGCTCGCAGAAAACTGGAAACTGAATACGGAAAACTGAAGGGAAAAACCTGCTGGAAAAGTGGCAGACATTTGCACGTCGTCAGCGTCGACACATTAAAATAAATGAGACTTTTGCCTTAAAGCAGCTGCCGCTGTTGTTGCTGCGTTGCAATTATTATTGCCACTTTTGTTGCTATTGTTGTAGCTGTTGTTGCTGTATAGCAAGAACATTTTCACGTTTTTCGCAACGCCTTGAAAATTACACGCAAATTACAATGCATAACGAAGAAGGTTTTCACAGTGCGAGAGCGAGTGAGCGTAACTTCCTTCGCCCTTCGACTTTTCGTTTTTCCCACAGTACCCCCCATGACCTCATTTACCCCTAGTTTAACATACAACAGAAAAAGAAAAACGGAGAAAAAGGAAATAAAACAGAAAACACAAATTGAGAAAATGCGAAAATTCGAGTCTGCTTAATTACATTGTAAAATGCATTGGCAGGCGGTGCGATTCATGGGCAGACGCTGCTGCGCGCTGTTGGAACTGCAAATTCCAATCTGCCGTTTGGGAAACCCAGGGAAATTCCACACCTTTTCTCTTTTTCGTTGCGGTAATTAAATTGAACTTTTGTCTGCGGCTTTTTGACAGCTGAATGCATTTAACCATTCGGCAGGGTATAAAATGGCACAAAGACCTGCAGAAAACTGTCTGAAACTTAATGCAAGCTCCATGAGTTTCGGGGTTTCAGTTAAGACTTTAAGTGCATGATTTTAATCTGCATTAAATAGTTTCAAATAATTGTGAAAATCTTTTCCATAATTAAACTGCAGTCCCTAATATTTATATTGTAAACAGCTAAAATGCAAAATGGATAATTTTCAATAAACCTGCGCACAAAATATATTTTCAAATTTTCAAATTGGTAAAACCGCAGCTGTGACAATTACTTTTTTGTAGGTCAGCAATGATGTAGGTCACACAGCGAGCGCCATTTAATGTTCACGAATTTAATAATTCAATATTGAGTATATTTTCAATAATTAAATTCATTACCCACATTTTTCGCCATGATTAAATTAATATTTTGCTGGGAAAATGACAAAAGGGAACAGTTTATGGGTTGCCACAGCATCAGTATATGGCAACATCACGTACATCACGATGCCACAGGACAACAAGTCTCTGGGTCCTCTTGCTGAAATTAAAAAATAAACCAAAAATTTACCATAAAAATTCATAGTCTACTTTTTGAAGCCGCCCTTTTCATTACGCTTCTTCGTTCCGCGGAGCTTTTTTTAGCTAGGTAAATATATACTATATATATACATGTTCCTGTTTCTTTTTCCCGTTGTTTTGAGCGTTTTCCCATATTCGTTGAGTTGCTTTTGTTGCAGCCAGCAGAAATTTCTGTGGCATGATGCCAACCAATTTTGACGTGATGCCAGCAACACGGATATATATATACATATATCTCTCTCTTTATATATGTACATGTGTTTATGCCAGTGTGTGACTTTGGATATTTGCCATGGTGTGCTTGTCACTTGTTGACAGCGTGAAACTGAAGCCAACAGCAACAGTCGCTCGTCCTTCGGCTGTTGCTCCTTAAAGTGGTTTATTGGGTTAACGGTTACGGTTACGGTTACGGTTGTGGTTGCCTTAAAGTTTTAACTGAAGGTAAGGCACAGGCTTTAATGTTTTGCGAATCAGTGTTCGGAGAACACTAATCCGATTTAACACAGATTATTTATGAGTTAAAGTTGTTAGAAAAGAATTGATGGCAGCTGGAATAGTTCAAGAATACCAGATTTAAGGATTTCCAGTTCTTTTAGTCCTCGCATAAATACTTGTGCAAAATGTACAAAGGCTGATGTAATAAAAAAAAATATATTTAGTAATGTCTTAGTTAGTTTGCTTTATTTTTATTAATTTACTTAGCATTATCTCTTCTTTATTTACAAATTCATTAAAACACTCCTACCTCTTTAAGGCTTTTCTATATATCTTTGCTTTAATAATCAAATCACCAATTTTATCAGTAATAAAACGCAAAAATCAATTAGCGTTTCATCAAGAAACCCGAGCTCTAAGCCATAAATATTAAGAATGGAAATTGAATCATAAATATGCCCATCCTTCCCCAAATTCAACGCCCATCTCTTTGCCAATCCACAATGGCGTGAAAACTCACTGCCTCGGAAAAAAATTCCATTTTAATTTCCATGCCCAAGTGACAAACAGTCAATCAAAAAGCAGGCCAGGGGGGACAGGTCAGAGGGCACGCTGCTACCATAACTCCACCTTGACACCTTTGTGACCCGACGCCACCCGTCGCTGCTCGCGGATATTTATGGCAGAAATTTAAAATTAATGATGTGTGACGTGAAATTGTCGCCAAAAAAGAGAGAGTCGGGGAAAAAGTAATGCAGAAAAATTAAAGAGAGAGAAGAGCGTACAAAAGGCATCGGGACTAGCGGGAGGACATTCGCTTTAAGTATGACGCAGCAGACATTCAGTTTCGCCTTTTCCTGACATTATGTAAACACTTACAAAATTCATAGAAAATTGCCAAGAAAAATTAAAGTGAAATGGAATGTCCTGAGAATGAGCCCCTGCAATTGCTTCAGCACAACAATGCCAAGTTCATAGCCTGCGATCTCCGGAAAAGGGACCTGGAAACCTGTCGCAGCAGTCTCAAATCCACTTGCCAGAATCCCATTAGGGTGTATGCCAATAATCGAAATTATCTAGCCTGCGAGGTCAAGGGGTCACTGCCGGAAATCTCCAAGTGGTCAAATTATGCAAAGCTTTTCAGGTCATTGCCAAATATAAACTCTAGGAAAAATGAGAAGCTTTGTAATCCCCAGAGGCAGTGGAGCGGTGCTAAATATTGTATTGCTCCTCCACTAAGGCAGAGTCCACCACAAAAAAGATCGTCTGAAAAGGACTTGCATAAGTTAGAAACCAAAAAATTTAAGTATCAACCCAAGGCTATAAAGCGAGCTGTGCTTAGAGAAACAAACAAGTACAGGAAGCTTCATCGCGCGAGTCCTTTAAAACTGAATGATAATCTCTCAAAATACGCACAAGACTGGGCAGACGTATGTGGAATGTATATACTTTTATTTAGTTTATCTTCAGTAATTTATTTTCTTAATCCTTTCTCCAGCACCTGGCCTACTACGATCGTCTTGAAACCCGCCCTTTTCCAATTTATGGCGAAAATATC
Source organism: Drosophila ogumai (assembly GCA_018904815.1). Taxonomy (NCBI): domain Eukaryota; kingdom Metazoa; phylum Arthropoda; class Insecta; order Diptera; family Drosophilidae; genus Drosophila; species Drosophila ogumai. The sequence goes on along the minus strand of JAEIIJ010018748.1, from coordinate 52,238 downwards.
ATGTGTATTCGTAAGCCGCTATTTTCCATTGAGCAAATGATGAAGCTATGGTACCAGGAGAAGTACCATTACGACTACATGGATCCCTGTTTTAGCCCATACACCGGTCATTTCACCCAGATGGTGTGGAGAAACACGGAATATCTTGGCGTGGGAGTGGCCTCCAAGTGAGATTATTCCAATACATAGCCCAAAATCATAAATAAACCACTTTTTCAACCCAAGTGATTCCTGCATTTGGATTGTATGCAATTATGATCCACCTGGGAACACAAGAGGCCATTTCCAGGAGAATATTCTGCCCCGAAGCCTACTTTATAATGCATCAACCGAGGAGGACGAGAAGGAAAAGAAAAAGATGTCATCGCTCAAAACTCAACGGAAACGAAAGAAGTCCCATTGTCAAAAAATTACACTTTGTTTTTGCAGGAAAAATAAACAAAAACTATAAGCACCAGCTGAGTTTGTTAATTTCATATTATACATATTTGTTTTTAATAAAAATAAAACTATCTTAAATACTGGACCTCTGCAAATTTTTTTATTTACTATTTTTTTTGTGGTACATTCTCCTTGAATAGGCCCGCAACATTGCCGGGTGGATTGTAATTGCAAACGACCCAGGTTCTGTCATCTCTTATAGAAATAAATAAAAACAAAAATATTACTAGATTCTCGTTAAAAATTAAAACTCACCTTCGAGCCACACCGGTACCCACTTCCTTGGAGGACTTCCAAATTAGCTGCGTGAAATGTCCTGCAGTTGGCACGAATTGAGCCTTGTCGAAGTTGTAGCTATTGATTTCCCGATACCACATATTCACGGGCAATTCCCCTTCGACATCCATTCCGCCGGAAAGGAATATATTTTCGCCGTATTTGGGATTGGGTCGGTGTTGCATTATGTTTTTGTCCCGCAGGTGCTGTTGAAAATATTATAAAAAAATGATTGAAAATTATTAAAAATAAATAATAATAAACTCCTTATACATTAGCCCATTCCTGAGCCACTTTATTCAGTTCCGCATTCACAGTCAAGGCCGGACAGCCATGCATTGCCCGGAATTTATTGGTGGTGTTTAAGACATCCTTCATGAAAACCTCATTGTTGGCCTTGGTGTCAGCGCCCCGGGATCCTGCAGCTTGTTCAACTAAAACTACCATAAACACTGCAACTCTTCTAAGGTTCTTATTTACTGACTTTTACGTGGTACATTTTCCTTAAAGTTTCCCACAATATTGCCGGCAGGATTGTAATTACAAACGACCCAGGTCTTGTCCGCTCTGATAAAAAATTTACAATAAACCAATACAGCTAGTTTCTAGTCGCAAATTAAAAACTCACTTTCGAGCCACACCGGCGCCCATTTCCCTGGAAGCCTTCCAAATTAGTTGCGTGAAGTGTCCTGCTTTTGCCGCGAATTGAGCCTTCTGAAAGTCATAATTACTCATTTCCCGATACCACATTTCCACGGGCAAGTCCCCAGCAACATCCATTCCGCCGGATAGGAATATATTCTCGCCGTATTTGGGATTGGGTCGGTGTTGCATTATGTTATTGTCCCGCAGGTGCTGCAAAACATTAAATATGCGAAATGGATAAACGAAAAATTGTAAGAACTTTTAGTACATTAGCCCATTCCTGAGCAAGTTTATTTAATTCCGGGTTCACAGTCAAGGCCGGACAGCCATGCATTGCCCGGAATTTGTTGGATGCTTCGAGGACCTCCTTGAGGAAGAGCTCGTTGTTGGCCTTGGTGTCCACGCCCCGGGGTCCTACAGCTCGTTCATGGGTTTTCGGTATTTGCTGTGGGCGTTTGTGGGCCATTCTCTGTAGTGTCTCCTTCACCTGGAGGATTTAGGGGCGCTGAGGTCCAGTATTTCCAAGTCTAACTTATATCTAGTGTCATTAGATCCAAACTAACTAGATTTGTTTGGCTTTTTTAATAACAAATTAAGAAAATGTAGAATCGCGAATTATTTCAGAGAACTTAATTAATATTATATTTACTCAGCGAACATAAATAATATCTTAACAGCTTTACATTTTATTTTAAATTACAAAATTATGGCTTAGATATATATTCCTGTTTATATATCTTGCTCTAAATACTCATCAGTCAGGCTGTGACTGCTGTGGGTGGAAACCCTTTCAACCCGCTCACATAATCCCGCCTAAACATCGGCATTAACATTGTGATTGATACCGCAAACACAGAGGGTGGGACTCTGGGGTCAAAGTATCGGATCCATAGACACAGATTAGACAGACTGTCAGAGGGAAGACCTTACCGCATCTACACTCTCGCTAGGCAACTTCACTCACAGCTCCTGCTGTCTCTGACGAATGGATTAACCAACGTGACGTATGAGTGATGTATGAACGCAGCGCCCGGTTATTAATGAGCCACCGATTCTTTGCCACGACCTGGGACCCCATATGGGCCAATCGGGGAATCAGAGTGGCATTAATTGCCAATTGAGTCGGTTTGAATAATGCCAGGAGCGAGTGACATGGAGGCTGCTTATCAACCGCCCGCAGCTCTGCTTATCGATGTGCAAATTTCGATGTCGGAACACTCGGAACATTAAATTATTTACGTATGTGTGTGTGTGTCTGGGCTGGGCTGGACTGGGCTGGGCTGGACTGGCCAGGGCAAGTGTGAATCCTTAATGAGTTGTGCAAATGCAAATCAACGGCACTGTGCCCTACGGAGATTAAGCCAGTAGAGTCCGATATACGATGTGCGTGTGCGTGTGGGGTGATATAGCTGCAGGAAAAGCTCATTCACTCAAATTATCCGTGTTGCCCGGAGCAGAGATCGGGTGTGCAATTCACTTCTATGGCAGGCACTAAATAATGGCCTCATAGATACTGATATAGATTTAATCCTTTAAATTAATTTAGCCGAGTTGTCAATTGAATTAAGTGGTTTACTCATTTTGATAAATTTAAAAATGTGAATTCATTGAATATTTAATTGATTTTAAAGTCTTTCTGATAATCGGGATAGTGAACAAAGTACTGGGAAGCATTAAACAGGGTTTGAATTAAGGCAAAAATCTGTAAAGGTTTAAAAACAAATCTTTGACATAAAATTATAATTTGTATGTGCTAAAAATTTAAATTCCTCAAGAATTGTGCCTTACAATAAAAATGTTAACAGGTTGAATTTAAAGGAACATTACAATAACATTTAATATAATAAAATTATCTAAACTTTAGACGTAAACTAGCCTTAAATATGGTTAAAGCGTCCCAACTTCATTAATTAAAAGAGTTTTATAAAAAGTCATTTCCGCCTTAATATCTCCCATTTAATTTCTGAAAAATCGGACTGGCTTTAATCCTGCACTGCAATTTAGGTTGCCATGCCTACAATCTCGACTCCCCATGAGGTGGTCTTTCACAGTCGCATCATCCGCACAATTCACAATTGCGGTGTGGTGCGGAGTGGAGTTCAGTGGGTGCCGATCCGTGGTTGAGTGATTTCCCGGGCCCGGTGGTTGGGCGGGTGAATTGTTTGGGTTGTAAAACCCGGCCGCAGTCAAAGCGTAAAACGCAAAGCGCACACGTTACTTTGCTGTCGATTTAATTAATTTCGCAAATTTGGTTTCGTTTATTTATGCATTGCCGGGAATGGGGCAGGAGGACGACACATGCAATATAAATACACCGATGCCGTGGATGTCCAATATGCGGGCATCATACACAGCCAGACATATATAGGTTCTGATATCTGGGCAAACAGCTCGCATTTCCATCTCGATTCGATTCACTGACAACCGCACGGCATCTGCTGCCGGATGCGCTCGGTTGCACTAGCTCCGATTGGCGATTGGCGATTGCCAGGATTCAGGATTTAATTCCGGACTCCCATTGATATGATCCCGCCGTGTTTTGTAATAAAGGAAATATCAGAAAAATAAAGTAGAACAAAGCGAGAGAGATGCGTTTTTTATGAGGCTTAAATGTGAACAAAAGCGGCGGAAATTAAATGTTTTACTTCCAAACTTAAATTTAAAAAGGCCACAAATAGCGATTATTTCAATTTCATTCGAACTATTAAAAAACACTTGCAGTTAAGCATTTTGTAATGACAAATTTTAATCTTCAATTGGTACCAAGTTCGGGTTTAAATATTTATTGCGAGTATTTCGGTAACTTTCCCCTTGAAAATCCGTTACAATCAAGGAAAGTGTCTATCAACGCTAATGAATAGCTATTTTCCTCTTGCATCTCGGTGAATCCGGTTTCAATTAGTCTGATGACATCCCACTTTCACTTTGAACCCTGATAATGCCAATCAGCAATAAGCTGCAGCTGCACAAATAACTCAAATTGTATAAAAAAAACAACAGCTAGAGGGCTCCTTGCATCCTTGATCCCCACGAAGGGCAGTCAAATGGAAATTTCCACCTAAACGACATAAAATTTGCTACCAAATCGGTTTATGGCAAAGCAAAAACTTTTTTTCTGCATTCGCTTTCCCAGCCCAACCATATTTTCAGCGGTTTTCCCATCGACTAGACTTAAAACTACAACAGCGAAAAATTCGGCTTCTTTTTTCGCCAGCCCAAAAATTTCCATGGACGACTTGCTGGCGTAGAAATTTTTGGAAATTCCATTTGCATGTGTGTAAGAGGAAAGGGATAAAAGCGTGTGTGGGTGGCAGCCATATTTCGCCCCTTTCGGCCATAAAAGCTAAAATTTTTGCGGCTCAAACGAAATGCAGCAGGGAGCGTAGGACGCGAAAGTGGATTACCAACGGTGCCAGACTCCAGGACTCCCTTTACGTCCTAATACCTAGCCACCGTTACACGCGGAAAATATTAGGGTAGACTCTATGTTTTTAGGCTATTCCATAGTGTCTAAAAATAGTTATTGTATTTATTTAATATTTATTTTTAAATAACCCCCTTCGAAGTAATTATAAATTCGCTTGCAAACTTTTAAGCGCGATTTTCCTGTGTAGTTTGTCTCTTCTCCCCTTCCCAATCCCTTGGAATCTGCTGTCACTCTGCCTGCATCCATTTGGCGCTGCACAACGGTGAGTGAATTCCAGGCTGCATGCACCTTTGCCTCCACCTGGAGCCGCCTGCTTACCTTTCTGCCAATTTCTGGACGCCTGTTCCAAGTGCCACCTCCTGCCATGGCAGGGGGATGCAGGTGTTGGACGAGGGGGAACACAGCCAAAGGACTGAGTGCCCCTCTTTGTCTATTCAATTGAGCGGGTTACACTGCGTAGGAGATCGCCTTTCCTACGGCTAAATGGCCTGGCCCAGACCGGCTCCACTTTTTTTTTTATTGGCTTTGAGTCTCGATGCAATAAACTTGGCTAAAAGTTCTCACGTCAATCGGTTGCGGGGATTTTCCCACAGGCTGCCAACAAAGTGGATGTGAAAAGTGCGTGTATGTGAAAGCTGGGCGCTGATGATGAGAGGTGGAGAGTCTGCGGAATGGCAATGGATTTTTAACTAAAACTTGGAAACTTGTTCAAGTAACTGTAAATGAGGCTTTAAGGGGGAAAATTCAGTAAAAACATAGGTTTTAAAATTCTTAAATATGTAAAGTGCACTTAATACTAAATATTTTAAACAATATAGGTATACGTGGTTCTGCTCTTAATTCCATTTCCACGAAATTTTATAAAAAGTCTATATTATTATGATTTCAATTTTATATATTTAACAGGGCTCACAAAGTTAAAAATTAAATTTTATAAATAATAGAGAAAATGAAATTAATAATCCAACAAACAAAATTGAGTTCAATGCACATTTAAAGAGAAAACTATTTAGTTTTCCTGCTCATGACTGCTCTCAGTTATGGGCCCTATTTTTTCGCATTTGAAATCGCTTTCATTGGCAAAAGGCAGCTGCCAGTTTTTATTATGCTCATCAAATGGTTATAATTCAATTTTTCCAATCGAGAAAATCGCAGCACGAACCGCTGTTCGCATACGTTAAATAAATGGCGAAATCCATAAGCACCATGGGACGCGCCCCCGAAATCCAACCAATTTCCATGGTTTTCCATGGGTTGCCAACTCCCAAAACGAGTGAAACAATCGTCCATTTTCAAGTCGGGGCCATAAATCATTGTGCCATTGCATTTGGTTGCATTGAAAGTTTTCATTTTCCCCTTTTGGCCTTTGTGCCATTTCCATTTAGTTTTGTTCGACGGCCGGGAGAAAAGAGGAAAAAGGGTTTCCGACTTTTTTTTTTAATACAGTTGACAGGCCCACATTAATCATACGCACTGTGTGCACGTCGTGTGTGTGTTTTTGTGTGCAGAGCAAATGTTTCTTTAAAAGCCAGCCCAAGAAATTTGTTGACATTTATTAAAACAATAAACAAATCAAGACAGACCACACAAAAAAATATATAAATTTATAAGGCAGAGGGAAAAGAGTAAATGCTGTGGGGAATTCCCACACATAACATATACATGCGCCTCACGTTCGGTGCATAAATATTTTAATTCTACCGAAAATTTGCTGATAGTTTTATGGACTCGTCTGGAAGACATGACCAAGAAATGCATTTATATATGTTTTCATTTTTATTTATTTTCCTCAGCTGTTGACTGGCAAATAATTTATGCGCCTGCCTTGCATTTCAATTTATTTCACAATTTCCGCTCAGCAAAACAAGCCTTTCGCCCAAGGAGATAAATTCAGGGACAGATGAAAAGTTAAAATTATTATTGTGAGCTTTGTGTATGTGGAAGCCTAATGGTTTGCGTTAAGCCTTAGATGCGATCAAAGCGGATTTGGCCAGTAATTGAATAAAGGCCAACCAATTAGGACTCTTAAAAAGATTATTTTATTATTTTGTCCGCAATTTGTTAGGAAAATATGATTCCTTTATGCATTTTGTTACTCGACAAGTTGACTTCCCCTCAGAAAAGTAATTTGTCACAAAATAAACTTCCAAAGAAATCTCTCTCAAAGAAAAGAAACAGGACTCGGCGATGCATCAAATTTAAACAAACATATGTAAATATTTGTTTACTCTTGCAATAGTTGCATTCCCCTTGAGAACGAGCGAAGTGGAGGTCCTTGTCCTGCCGTGTCTTTCCGAGTTTTTCTCCCCCTTCCTTCTACTTTCTCTGGGGTCGAAAAGAAGGAGCCGGGAAATTTTCGATTACCCACTTTGCCCCACTTACCTTTACCCTTCTGTGCTCAGTTTCCTGTTTGCCGGCTCCCGGTGCACTCCTCCAAGTGCGCTCCATTGGGATGCAATTAAATACTCCGCATGAGCGGACAAATAGCAGTAGCTGGTCCTTGGGAAAGTAACGGAAAAATACCCGAGAAAGCGGAGGAAAACAATATTTGTATTGGTTCGCTTTGTGAGCTCCTTCCTCCTGTTTGTCATTTCGTGATTCTCCCATTGCAATGGCTGCCGTTTACTAGCATTTAATTAAAAAGCCAAAGGTTATATGCCAGCCATTGAATTCTATACATTTAGTTTGGCTTTTATGTATGTATTTTTTGGGGGTGGTTTTGTGGTTAATTGGAGTCTTTGAGTGATTCTAGTGAAATCTATCAACTGGAAAATTGTTAAATTGTATACAAGCCGTAACTGATATTACTATAAAACTGCATACCAACGAATTCTGTGTGTATCTTAGGAATGCATTAAACATCTTGTAAAGTTGTTTTAAAAGTCAGAGAGATTTTATATCATTGTTTAAGATATTTAAAGCACAAGCCAGTGAGTTGTGCTTAATGAAATCTGTCTTGCATTTCCTATTTCAAATTTGGCTGCACTCCTATTTAAATATTCATTTTAAATTTTGCCTGCTTGCATTTGGGATTGTTTTCGGGGTGTCCTGGTACAAGGATAGCAGCAGCTGTTGATTCGCTGCGTTGACATATTTTAATTTATAATGCAATCGCTGGCTCGGATCGGCGCTCCTTTTGGGGCACGACGTCCCCGCAGGGGCGAAGCCTTTAACAGTAGCCCAACCCTCCATAAAGATGTGTGCGTGGCTCAACAAATGCACAGAGAGAAAAGCTAAATAGGTATTTCTTAATATAATATTTATTCAGATATTTTCAAATAGTCTAGCTTGTCGTTTTGAAGGTTATATTTGTGTAGAGTTGAACTTTTCTTGCCGTGCCTGAGCGGGAATGGAGATGGCTAAGCACGCGTGTTGTGTCGCCGTCTGTCGCTCTGTCTCTATCCCTCGGATTCTCCGTTTCTCCGCTTCTCTGTGAGTGTTTGCTCTCGTGAGATTTACAACGTGACAGCGCACAAGTCCAAAAGTGGTAATGCAATGGAGCTCTTAAGGGGATCCAACCGGGGAAGCGCCGGGTGTCGGGGTCAGGATGGGAGAAGAAGACCCTTTAGGTTGACCCAGGGGCTTGCACCTGGGGAATGGAATGACTTCGACGACGACAGCGACACGTGCCAAGGACACTGATTTATATGTTTTCCATTTTTGTTTTATTAGCGGCCTCTCGTATCTCTCTGCGATTTTCCCCGCTTGCCCCCCCGCTCTCTGTCGGGGAAAACGTGCGTGGAATTAATGAGGCCTTTCCGCTATCTCATTCCGCCAGCTGAAAGCTGGGAAACGGAGACCTGAAAACTATTTCCACCCACCCCCCGCAACCACTGCACACTTTAAAGCGGTCTGCTGAATGGGCGAATTAAAATGAGCATGAAATAATCATAAATTGCGCATTGGCGCATTAAAATTTCCATCGCTTAAAGTCAAGCTTCCATTTGCCACACGATTGAGAGACCCGGGGGGAAATGGAAAATTGTGGAAAATGAGGGAGGCGGGTCAGACAGTTACCCGACAGCTGTGGGCGCGATTCTGGCGGGCAGTGGAATGAATAGGTAAGGCGGAAGCTGGCAGCTACGGCGCCGGAAATGGCTGCGTATATCCTGGGATAGGAAGCCATCTCTATCGCCATCGCTGGCAATAGTTTTGCGGTGCTTTGGTCGCAGTTGCATTTGTGTTTTACGATATGAATAGATCGGAGATTGGCAGGGGAGACAACAGGGCAAGGGCTGCTCAGAGGGTGTTCTGAGTATCCACTACGCTTTCAGTTCGTTTTGAAAGAGTGAATAATTTTTTTGCAGGCAAGAAAGTCTTAATAACTGATGGTATTATTTTCAAAGAATAATTTTTTAATAGTTTAAATTTTTAAAATATAAATACACAGGCCCATTTTGGGTAAAGCAATCATCTTAAAGATTTATTATCAATAAAATACAGAAGCAATCTTATTATTTTTCACCTGAAACTATTATTTTAATTTTCAATATATTTGTGTCTGATTTTTGTTGTATTAAGAACCATCCTGGACACCCAAATCCGTTGCTTCCATCGCCTCTTTATCAGGCGGCAACCAGCAAACATCCGACTGGCCAACCGTTGAACAAAGCCAGAAAACCGCGGCGAGATTTTCATTTCAATTTGCTGCCAAAACTGCCCACAGATGTGCAGGGCGATTTTGCCTGCCAGAGGGGCGGGGGGAGGCTTGCTTGGATATACTGCATCCTGAAAACGGGAGCCCAGTAGACACGCAGTGGTTTGGTCGCTCGTTGGCCAATTTAGTTTTAACGTTGCCAGCTGCTGCTTGTGTTATCATTCAATTGCCGCCTCCACTGAAATTTGGAAAATGCCAGTTGGTAGAGGTGGAAAATGTAAGAGGTGAGGCAATAGGTGGGGTGGTATCTTAGGTGGGATAAAGTATGGCAGACATTTCTTGTAAATTTAAATTATTAAAACTCATTTACTTAAAATAAAATTTCACATTAAAAGATAATATATTCATAAAGCCACGGGAATTTTAAATTAAAAGTCAAGACATCTTCGTTTTCCCTTAATTTGAAGCTAACTCATTTCTTATTAAAATCCTTTTCCAAGTGCATCAGATTAGTGTCCATAACTATGAGTAATGACCATACCGGCCAGTAGCTTCCATCTGCCCGGCCGTGAAGGGCTTTTGCCGGATTCTGGTTGGGTTTAATTGAGCGAGGGCGATGCTCACTTGGTGCAAGCCACTTGACTTGCCAGCTGAGCGGCAGCTTGCGATGGGGACGCTTCGCTAAATTAGCCTAACTAACCCCAGGGCACTAAACTTGGCCTGAACCACACAGACCAAACGACCGACCCAGGGAGGTCCCTATCCTTCCAGCTCACATTCTCACCTCGACCAAAGGGCGATAGCTGTTGACAAGGACAACGGCCCGCAGGGCATTTCGAAGCAGCGTCAAGTGCATGACTATCTGATTGCAGTATATGCGAATTTTCGCCTGCCCGGAAAAGCGCTTAAAACATTGAACTGCATGGAGGAAAACGTGCTTCGAATTTAATAAAACGGGCCAAAGCTTTTGAAAATGTGGAATCAAAGTTTATAAAAATTTGATTCAAATATTTTAGTGAAATGATTGCTAAATTAATCATTTTAAAAAGTAACAGTAACCAAAATAATATTTTTTTTTATTTTTATAAGTTTAAATCTTAAACGTTGCCTTGTTAAATTTATTTTTAAGCAAAATCACTAATCGAATATATATAATTTTCTCCTGATATTTTTCCTGTGTTCCCCAAAATAGAATCTAGTTCCAATTCCGCAAAGAGCTTCCCCCGGCTGCATACCAAATTATTTTAATACAATAACATTTTTCAAACAAACTTGTTTTGGCGGCCGCATTGGTTATGAGTCAGCAATTTACATGATTTTTTCACAGCCTCGAGGGTTTCTCAAAAGTCTGGCAAGTAATTCTATTAAAAAAACTGCGAAACCAAAAATATATTTTAAAAAACCTGCGCTGGGCCAGAAGAACTAACTACATCGGCATCAAGGGTGCTACGAACTCGATAACATTTTAGCTGGATAAACAAATTCCTTGGGCGAGCGAGTAAGAGCAAAGCAAATATGAAATTCCATTAATTTGATGGATGCTGCAGGCGGTGAAAAGTGAAGAAAATGTGTGTGTGTGTCAGAGTCTCGAGTATTATATTAGGCACCCTACGGGGTGTATGATTAATACAATTTTCAGTCGCCAAAAGCGAAACCATTGTCCGGGCCAACACAATGCATTTATTAATGAAGAACCAATCCTATGGCATGTTCTAATATCAAGTATCCTTTGTTAAATATAGGTGGACTTTGAATGATTTTGCATAATGAGAATACTTTACAAGTTTGCTTTGTAAAAAATGAATTACTTGGTATTAAGTTGAAAACACTTGCAGTAATGATGTCAACCTGCAAAGACACCTGCCAGGGAGACTCTTCATTGTCCATATCCCTTCCACTGATTATGCGGTTTTCCGGTTTTGGAACGAATCCTGCGAAAAGGAAGCCGGCAGCTAAAAGCACATAAAAGCAGCTGATGATCATTTTAACTTTTCTGTATATAACTGGAGATTGCAATGTCCCCACTTCTGCGAGAACTCTAACAAACAAAGGTTTCTATTTGGTGAAATATTTTAATGAAACAGTTTTAATTATCTAAACAAATAAATAACAAACTCTAAGCAATGTCAAAACCTTAATTAGTTTACAGTTTTTGGGTTGTAATTTTCTAAAGTGGTTTCTACTAATTATTTCTTTTATATAACCTTAAGCAATAGGTTTGCTGTCTTATGAACATTCTTTTCTTAATCAAAGAGTAGATGGTAAATCTTGAATCTTCTGAAACTTTAAAAAAAATCATAAACATTCCTATTTTAATTTTAAATTGATTTTTTAATGGATTTTACTACGTGCTCAGTGGGTATAAAAGAGTGGTTCATTTTGCCTAAAGTATCTTTCAATTTTGGCTTTAGTTCAACATGTACATCCAGTGGATAGTCCTGTTCTGCAGCTTTGGTCTGATCTTTGCCGGATGGATTCCGGAGCGGATTGTGGGAGGAGATAAGGTCTCGATTTCATCCGTTCCCTGGCAAGCATCCCTTCAGAAGAACGGCGAACACCATTGCGGAGCGGTCATCTACAACAAGGAGATAGTTATCACTGCTGCCCACTGCGTCCTAGATGAAAATCCCTCCAGTCTGACTGTGAGAGTGGGATCCTCCCTCAGCAACTTCGGCGGTCAGGTGGTGAAGGTTTCCCGTTTTATTGCCCACGAAGACTGTCACTGGCCCAAAGATTTTTCCAACGACATGGCCGTGATTCGACTTCAAAGACCTCTTAGATTCAATAAGAAGGTCAACAACATTCCTCTGGCCAGCAGTTCACCAGCAGCCGGAACACCGGCTTTAGTTTCCGGATGGGGAACTATAGGCTGGAGATGGCCGACGTCCACCTCCCTACTTAGCGTCACATTGCCCATTGTCGACCATTTTAGCTGCTGGAAATCCTACGACGGAAATATTACCGACGACATGATCTGCGCCGCAGCTCCGGGCAGAGATGCCTGTTCCGGGGACTCTGGAGGCCCCTTGGTTTCCGATGGCCAGCTCGTGGGCATTGTGTCCTTTGGAGCGGAGTGTGCTCATCCCAAATATCCGGGAGTCTATGCCGATGTTGCTAAGCTTAGACCTTGGATCCTGGAGGCAATTAATTCAATTTAAAAGGCCAAAATGCTTTTATTAACAAATTGAAAAGAATTAATCGATTTTTCTGCATTTTTAGCATTTTTCAGTCTTAACCAACTTAAACGATTATTGAGAATTCTAATTCAATATTGTTCAGTCTCAATCAACTTAATTTTAAATATGTAAAAGATATTTCAAATCAAGTAAATAAAGTTCAATTATAACACTTAACTTCTGGAAGTTTAAACTCAATTCCACGATTCTGCGGCCAAAAAGTTTATTACTTCCTCTAGCATCCTCCATTCCTTGTGTATCCTTTGGGGCTTGCCTTCTTCGGAGATTGTCTGCAACTTAATCTCCCCCTGCTGAGTTTGGGGCAAGGAGAAGCGGTTCCAAGTCATTGGGCAATGCAAACTATGCAATATAATCGCATGATATATGCCTAATCTCTGCAGCAAACTTCCCAGGAAAAGCGAAGACCAGGAAAAATCCCCCGGCCGCTAAGCCAGTGGAAGATGGGCTCTGGAGGAGAGTCAATTCCAGCGATTAAATTAAGAATGCATAACTTGCTGGGTTAACAATGTTGCCAGGCGACGATGGTATCCTGGGTGGGGATTGGGGATGGTATAGCGAAGGAGGAGACGGTGGCAATTGCCTTGACAGGAGCACGAACGGGGTCCTGATTTTTATATTTTCTATTCCCTTTACTGCCGTTTCGCAAATCTTTCGCGAGAGTGCAGGACAAAGAGAAGTCCTGCCGCTCCTGCTACTTATCTGCCATTTCAATTTGCGATTTGTTTGCTGCAGTTATTGTTGCACTAAGAAAATTTACCTAGTGCCTTAATTAATATTATTTTAATGACCAAAAATACAAGTATATTTAATGCAATTCTTTAATTAATATAAGTAAGAACATTTACCACCCTCAAAAAAAACCAATTTGTGTTATTAAGTTTCTCACTGTACATATCTGTACACTTCTGCACAATTTCCTTCCCATGTTCTGCCTTCGGAAAAGCCGTGTCGGAAGGCATCCTGTTACTGGTTCCTGTTCCTCTTCCTGTTTGCTTATTTGTTCGCACTCCCTTGCTCCTGACTTCTGGACATGGAGCCTAGAGCGTGGAGCGTGGAGCGTGGAGCATGGAACGTGCCTAAGCCGGGCCCTTTATAAACATCTGGTATAACTGGCGGCGAGAAGACCCCATCCGACCCGGTGTGTATTTGTTTTTAATGCAATTTCTTTTCTGCTGCGCTTTGCTTTGCATTCTGCAAATAGTTTTCATAAATGCTGTGGCTACGGGACAATAGAAGCCAGTGGGGGCTTCCAGCGATCCCTGGTTCACCATTGCTTTTAATTTTCACAAAGGGAGAGCCAAGACCAGGGCATGTTCCAATAATTATAGGATATATGTATACAGACTTTTTTAATAAACCCTTATGGGGACAACGTTTACGTTAAAAATATCTCAAGGAAAATACTTTTGCAACGATTCTCTAAGGTATAAGGATCTTCTGGCCATAGGACATTAAAGAAGATGACGTAAGATTTTTAATCTTAAAATAATAGGGACCTGGAAAATCTGTATTAAAACCTCTGCTACCCAAGTGGCTGACAAAAGCAGAAATCCCCAGCGTTGGACTTTTATCCGCGAGCTCGATTGGCTTTGAGTTCTTTCTTCATGTGGAGGTTCTGACAGGTGACCCTCTATTTCATAGGGCTAAAACAAAGGGAATTTGGTAGTAAACAAGCAAACTTTATGATTTTGTATTTCTTTTCAGCAAAAAATTTAATTGAATTGATAATGCCTAGGGTCCACGTGTAGTACTTAATTTTGACAACTTAATATGTAGGAGATAAAAAATAAAAACAAAAAATTGTTATTGCAATTAAAATTTTAAAACTTGATATTTTTGTAAGTGTTGCTTACTGAGGATATCGCAGACCATAAATTAAAATTGTTGTAGAAGGTTATATAAATTTAATTTCTGAGACCAGAAAAACATTTTTGTGTAATTAAAAGATAGTGGGGCTCTACAAAATTATAGTTTTGCTTACGTAATAAGTTATATTTATTGATTTTCTTTTCTTATGCAATTTTAACATTAATATAAAATCTTATTTGTAATACTATAACTAAATAAGAAGTAAAACGAATGAAATACAACAATTTAAACATAATAAACAGAAAAGTGATAGGGCTTCAAAAAACTCTCGTTTATTTTTTTACAGTAAATCCTTAAGCCTTTACCACGATGCTTTTCTCAGTTAATAACTGTTTTTCTCCTCCCACAGATAAGTGTAATTTAAATATAAAGTATTATAAATACGTATAATTAAATTAATCCCAGCTCGCCTTACTCCGCACACTCGAAAAAAGGGTGCTTACGAGCATTATTAGCTGACGACAGCACATGTGCGAACTTTTTTGACCACCGCCCATTAAACACACACATAAACTCGCCAGCAGCTCCATAATGTGCATGCAAAAAAAAAGGATTAAAAACAAACAAAGAAGGAACTGCTCAGCTGCATTCGTGGGCGGTGGCTGTGGGGTCAGGGGACAGCATGTGGCGTTGTCGTTATTGCTGGCTTTTAAATGCTCACAAAGTGCGTACTTTGTTATGTGCTTAACTGGCATTAAGGGCGGCGACTGCAAAAACCCCAATCATTAACTTGTCTTGTTAATAAAGAGTGCATTCCATAAAAAAAACAAAAAAGAAAGCAAAAGCAAATTCAAAGAGGGAACTTTTAACGACAGGACATAAAATGGCTAATTTGCAGTGAATTTCAGAGAAGTTTGAAGTTTGGTTTCTTTTTAAGATCTGTTAGTTTAGTTGGTTTAGTTTGTTTTCTTTCAGAAATGAACTAATAAACCAGTATTTAGAAGTATGCCTAGTAATATTTATTATTTCAACACAAGTTAACATTTTGCAACTGAAACCGAAACCAAAATCCTTGTGATGCTGCTCACAATTTCTGGCCAAGATGCTTGTGCAGAAGAAACCGCACGACATACTCGACCTGTCAACACATTTCGTATCCCCACCTAAGGACTCTCCCCTCTTGGTTTCGCATCTGACATGGCCATATATCGTATATTATGCATGCAGTGCCAGGCAATGGCCAGAAGAATATTCAAAGCATTTAGCAACTCATTGTCCCTTTCGCCAGCAACAGCACCAGCCACATCAGCCGAGCTCAAGACGATGACTACGCCAAGGCGATGGCGATGACGATGGGAAAAATGTATTCATGGCCCCCCAAATTGTATAATTTAAGTTTGCACATAAAATCACACCGCAAAACTTGGAAAAAGGCCCGAAAAGTAGAAGCCGCCACAACAACAGCACTCAAGTGAACTGACACAGATACGAGTATATGTGAATTGTTAGGGGAGAAATTCCCAGCATCCAGGGTTGGCAAGGCTGGTTCTATATATCGCCATGGCTTAAATCTATACATATGAGCTGAAACAATGGCAGTTTGTCTAAGAGAGAAGTCAGAAGTGCTCAATAAGAAGAGACAATAGTAGGGAATAATACTAATACTTGTCCTTAAAAATATATAGATTTTTCGCTTAAAGGTATTTTTACTTTGGGTTAAGGTTGACTTTTATAATTTATTTTATTAGTTTAATGACTTGTCCAAAATATTTAAAAGATTTCCACATTAATATAACACAAAACTTTAGTTTAAAATCATTCTTATAATAGAACTTACATTTTTTTTTTTAAATAGTTAAAATATAAAAACAAATTATAGAGCCTGTGTTAAATTTAACAAACATCTCCTAGAGTTCTTAAAAAATAACTTTTATAATTTACTCCAAAGTTTGACCAAGGCTTTCTTTATTTAAAAAATAAGCCTGCAACCCTCGATTTATAAATTGCATTTGTAAAACTTCGAGGCCCTGAAAAAGGGACTTCCCCTAAGCATTTCTGCATGTTCCCTTTTACCATTTACTTGAAGACGGCCTCTATTACACAGTTGAGCACACAACAGAACCGAATTTCCCAGGCATTCCGTCCGCCCACACACACACACACACATCAAATTTAAATATTTTAAAGAGAGAGCCGGACGCAGGACGGGGACTGAAGGACTCCGGGACAGGACATACCGACAGCACACAAAGCACAAAACTTGTGTGCCATAAAAACGCTATAAAATTGCACAAATAGCATCGGAGACGTGAAGATACTGAGACGCTGATATCCCGAGCACATACATACATATGTGAGTGAGTGTGCCGAAGTGGCGCAGCTTCTCACTTCCTGCCCCGATATCTGCTGACCTAAGTGCGTGTGCACATGAACTTTAACGAGTGTGCGAGGAAGAGAGAGTCCTGCAGGTCCTTTTCCCCTTGCAATGATGTAAGTCATTGTCATCGCCTTCGTATCGGACTCATTTGCCGGGAATATCTGGGACTCTGCCTTTTGTAACCTTTTGTAACTTGATTTTATTTTAATTTTTCCTTTCTTTTTTCAGGGTTTCCTGGGCGACAATCTCAACACCCAACACCCACTCGCACAGCAGCAAAGTTATGACACTCACAAGGTCCATTTTGAGGCGACAAATTGGTCTTCAGGCTGTCCACTAAAAGGATTTGAGAAATTCCTGGCTCGTGCATTTTCCAGTGAATTTCTAAGGGTCTAATTCCCATCACACCAAGGACCGGAGTCCTTTTGGTCATCAGTTACGTAAGGTGTTGCTTACTATGAACTTGGGAGACATTTTGTGGGGGACCTTAATTAGAATGCCATAATGGAAATGCCAACGTCCTCTACTACACACACTCACACGGCTCATAAATAATTTATACGCCATGAAAACGAATGGGAAAATTTAAATAATCAAATACAGAGCGACAGGACCATAGAGAATCCCCCAAGGAGTACGCACACAATCATCAATCGCAGAGGAATCCATTTCAAGCTAAATCGAAAGGTACGCAACTATTTTGGGGTCGGGAAAAAGGGGTAAATGATTTTGCATACAATTTAAGCGTTGGCATTTTCCACCTGAGATTTAACGAGAATCCTTTTATATTCGGGAATCTTAAAAGATTATTTCGGCTTGGCTTTCACCTGTCAATTTAAGACAGCCATTACGATAAGTGCTTTGGGAAATATATTAAGCCAATCAATGGATTATGTCAAACATTTAATTGACTTGACGTGTCAACTTTCGCGAAGGAGCCTTGTCCTAGGGCGACTAAATGGAAATTGAATACTCAGTAAGAGATTTAGACTTGAAGGCAAATGTTTATACCTATAAAAAATAAATGTTTAAATGCAACAAGGAAGCTATCTTTAAATAACCAAAGTTTTAATACCGTTGGAGTAAACATAAAATATAGTTAGTCCCTTAGGCAGACAACTTTCATACATTCTAAAATTCCGCCACAAAAAAAATAAACAAAATACTTCTGCTTAAGCTCCGATTTAATATGATTGAAAACTTGTATCCACTAATTAAATTAAGAGCCAAGTCTTCGCAGCTCATTCTTGCGTGGTCCTCTCTACCGCCTAAAACTTTAAATGCCAGAATGCATCCCGACAAGTTTTTGGCAAGCGAACCGCAAACTCCGCACCCACAACAACGACAACTTTAATTAAGTGGAAATTATGATGCTGTCAGGAAAAGAAAGGAAGGCGACGGCAGGGATCAGCACGCTGGGTGGCCAAAAAGTGGGCGGACGCTGGTCACACGTGGCGTATGAATAATGTAAAATCTCAACTAATTAAGCCGAGTAAATGCATTTACAACAACTTGCCCCGGCCTCTGGCCCCAAAAGCTGCAATTTTGTGCAGCAGCCCCAGCCCCCAGAAGCACCAAAAACAAGTCGGGGCAACATATTGTTTGTTTTAATTAAAAATGTTTGGTCCGTGGAGGAAAATTATGTGAGTGCAACCAGCTTCATCCGCAGAATAATGCAAGGCTAAAACTATAAGTTTATAAAGAATTGGAATGAGGAAAGCGAAGCAGTACACACCACTTAGTAGTAGAATAAAGCATCTAGATCTGAAAAGTCCTTGTCCAGCTCATTATCCATTCTTCGGTCGAATTCACTCTCTGGTATAACTATGGCTACTACAGTTAGTAGCAGCCCTAAAAGAGCTAGACCAAAAACAATAAACTTCATTTTATTTAAGTAATTTTTAATGATACTTTATTATAATTTGAAAATACGAAGAGACTTGTGACAGATTTTTCTATGACTTATTTTGAATTTGGAAAATTTCTTCATATGAAGCCCATTGTTATGCAGCAGACTCTTTGCTTGGCATCGCGATGCTTTTTATTCATCGGAATATTTATCAATGTAAAACTCTTCACTTGGCTCCACGCTGCTTTCATCACTTGACACTTCGCTGGACTCTTCAGTAATCTCGTTACTAGATTGCCCGCTGGACACTTCACTTGACAACTCGCTGCTTTGCTTATCGGAAGATTCATCACTGTAAGACTCTTCACTAGGCTCCTCGCTGCTTTCATCAGTTTGTTCATCAGACCTTTTATCATCAGACTGATTAGCGTACTCATCACTTTGTTCTGCAGAAGACTCTTGAGAACTCTCGTTACTAGACTGCTCGCTGGACTCTTTACTTGACAACTCGCTGCTTTGCTTATCGGAAAATTCATCACTGTAAGACTCTTCACTGGGCTCCTCGCTGCTTTCATCAGTTCGTTCATAAGAACTTTCATCATCAGACTGATTAGCGTACTCTTCACTTGGTCCTTCAAAAGATTCTTCATTTGGCACATCTCTGGACTCTCGAATTCGATCTTTAGAACTCTCGTTACTAGGCTGCTCGCTGGACTCTTCACTTGACAACTCGCTGCTTTGCTCTTCAGGAGATTCTTCACTGCTTGAATCTTCACTTGGCTCCTCGCTGTTTTCATCACTTTCATCATCGGACTGATTAGCGGACTCTTCACTGTGTTCTTCAGAAGATTCTTCACTTGGCAAATTGCTACACTGAACTTTCAAAATTTTATTTATAGATTTTCCATTTGCCGTCCCGCTGATTTCATTGGGCTGATCTTCACTTGACTCGCTGTCCAACTCTCCAGAATTTCGCTCATTGAAAGACTCTTCTTGGTCCACAAAAGATTTGCAATTTATTATCTGTCCGCTTGGCTGTCCATTAATATTAATAAGAATATTGATCTTATTCACTTCTTTTGCCGGCAATTGGATCTCATATTGAATAGAATTTGTAGAAGTCCTGGGAAGAAGAGGTCTCGCAGCAACAAAAGCTAACAAAACTGTCAAGTTAAAGAAAAAACTTAGACTTTGCAACATTTTGGGATTGAGGTTGGCAAGAGAATGGCTAACCCTGTCGCTGTGTGGGACCCTTTTATACATACCTGAAAGCGTAGATTACAAACGGAAATTACCGAAGAACTTGCACAAGGCAGAGCTTAGTATTTCCTGGTAAATTATTTGGCAAACACTGAAATTAGTTTCTATATTCAGGGAAACTAAAGATAAGAGCGTGGAGTGTGGGTAACTCAGGCCACGTCGGATAATTAGGTTTCAGGGAAAAGTATTAAATTATTCATGAAATAACAAAAGAAAATATACATTTTTTTTAATGGTTAAAAAAAATGCACACGCTTATTAACATTTTAAAGAAATAGAAAAATGAAACATGTACACATAAACCTAAAATTGTATGATATTATTCCTAATTTTGTTTTATAAAGTACAATTTAAATTTGACTTTTTCTCTAATGCTCACTCTATTTTATTCACAGTTCTAATAAAAGGACGTTCTTCCCATCTCCTACTCTTCCGTGGAGTTCTCATCCTCATCCTCTCGTGGCGCCGGCTCGGTTTGCCACCTGTGACCCATGGCATATGGTGGCTTCGCGTAGGTTTTCACATAAAAGGTTCCATTCTTTGGTACCGAGGGCTCACCTCCCATCCGGAACTCGCCATCGCTGAGCAGGAGGATCCAGGTGCCATCATCGTGACGCTCGCAGCGGGGTCCCCAAAAGCCCGCCGGACTCGTCAGGGTTTCCACGAAATAGTCATGAGACCTCTTGTGCGAACAACCGTAAACATAGCACTTTTTCTGATTCTTGCCATAGTTGGGATAGAAGGTGGCGTGTCCCACGGGCTTCTCAAAGCCAAAGCTGACGCTGGTTTGGATGGACTCCACGTAGGTGGCATCGCTGGCATCGATTCGGTACTCATCGGTCTGATCTCGGAACTGCGGTCCAGCCGGATCCAAGGCGTATATGGTATTGAATTTGTATGGTTGGATTTGCTTGCCAGCACTGCCAGCAATCTGAGCGCCCAGAGAGTGTCCAATAATGTAGACATCGTCGTAATGTAGATTGGCCTCCAGATGAAGATGTCGCACTAGATCCGCCAGCAGGGCACCTAGATCCTCCACCGTCTTGGCCACCTCGAAGTAGTTGACATTCGTGGAAATCTTGCTCCAGTCACAGACGATCACATTGAAATCCTCGTAACGCGGGGGCTCTCCATTGAGACCAGGATGAGTCAGGCTCAGGTAGGCGTTCTTCACCTTTCTGATGTGAGAGCCTTTGCTCTGACTCATCCAGCCGTGAATGACAATTCTGTGGGGGAAGAACAAACAAGAGTTAATAGAGAGATGGAGATGAGTTTAAAACTTAATATAGTGTATAAATTTCAAGAGAATACATTACAGATATTTAAATAGAAATAAAAGGAATAAAAAAGACATTCTAATGAACCTGAAACCAAATAATTCTGTTAAAATTTCTATACTGAATTTTTATTTGATTTTAATTTTAAATGAAACTCTAGGAATACCCCATATAATGATAACATTAGCTGTAAATATCAATGCCCCTTTTAGGTAAACAGATCTTATCTCATGCAAATCATCAATTCCTCTCTTATCTTATCACTTTTTTAAATGCAAAACTTGTGTTAAGCCTCCCATAATTTCATAAAAATGCTCATTAGCTAATTAATGAATATTCTCTCCTCCTTGTCTTAATTTATAATTTTGATTTGACTATACATTATGGCGGAACAGAACAAAAATAATTAAATAATTGGCAATTATTTGAGTGTCAGTGAAATGGCAATGACTCAATAAGCGATAAGGGAGCGATAGGCCACACGAAAGCTCAGCGTCAAAATAAAAATATAACAAACCAGTTTCAATCTCGAAATAAACATTAAATTTAGTGAGAGAATTTGGCAAATATTTCTTTGTGATCATTAGCTTGTTTTGCTCTCCCAACAATTATATGCTTTCTGACGTAAAGGCCGCTAATGAACAGGAATACTGAATACACTACTTGTAGTATTGTTCTGTCCCAAAATGTTTAAACAGCTTTAAGATTATTGTTCTAAACAGCTAAATGTAAACAAATTGATTGTTGCACAAGCGGTAAAGTTCCCCTCATCGATTCGCAATCTGGGCCTTTAATCTCCCAGGAAATCCCCTTACCTCGTGGGATGACGTGCATCGAAGCCCGAGTTCTTGAGGTTTTCCACATCGCCAATGAACAATTCCCTTCCGCAATCCGCGAAATCCCGCTTGAAGAGTATGAATTGCATTTTACTCCTCGAACTGCCGACGAATGGTATCCAGTGCTTGAAGAATTTTTTCCAGAACGAAGGGTCCACCCCCAAGGTCTTGGACTTGATGAGGGTATAATTGCAGTTGGCATTGGGATTTAGAGCGGTCTCCCCAGTGGTGGCAGGCGATGCTAATGGGTGATTTCATCGTTATTTAATTTTATATTTAGAGAGTTAACATATACTTGAGATTAGGCAAAGGGTCTGTATTTAGTTTAGCAACCTTCTCTTTTTGGTGAAACTTAAGCCTTCTCTCTGTGAATAGACTCACCCACAATAAAGGCAGTTAATGCCAAAATTGACACACTAATAACACCGATCCGGCCCAGCTGCGAGATCATGTTTACTGTCGGGCTCGCCCGTGGAACTTCTGACCGTTCAAGTGGATCTCCTCAAAGAGGTCTTCTAGTGAGCTAGTGCGTGCGATGACCTAGCTCTGCCGTTATAGACCTATGCTCTCCGGAAGAACGAGATCCGCAGATCTGACCTGCTCAACGCTATGGGTCCAACTAACTGACGAAACTCTCAAAACAACCCGCGATCGTCGGCGATCGGTGGAACTGGAACTGATCGGAGAGCACGGCGACCCCTTGTCTGAGCTCTCGCTCCCCCGTAATCTTTATTTCTCTTTATAAATATATATGTACATACATGTACATATGTATGTATCGCACTCTCCCTCCAATGATCGCTATAATTAATAGTAGGCATCGCCAGCAGCCAAAGTGTTAATTGCTATTGGCGATTCAGTGGGATCTTTAAATGATTTATGATTAGTCCTAGCTGTAGAACTTTTATAAATTATTTTGAAATTATAGCTTACAAATTCCTTTTTATGACTTAAGCCCATAAATAAATAATTTGATTACAAGCTTTTAAGAATATTACCTAAAAAAATATGGTTAATTGCCATTAAACAAAAACATTTACCCCGCGCACGATAATTGACTCCCCCGGCACATGTTTTGGTTAGAGCCCGAGCAAAAAGCAAATAAAAATCCAACCTTTTCACCCTTTCTAACCCAGATAAGTTAATTACCCCATTAAGTTGACCTGCTGTAAAAATCTGTAGAGAGAGAGAAAAAAAGAAAACCCTGGCCGTAATGAGTTTCGGTTTTGTCGAAACCCTAAGGCAACATTTTTATGGCTGTCAGTCAGCAAATGATTATCGCAGATCCTGAAAATTTGCAGACCTATCGGCTAATTGCCTGGCCCCTAATCACATTCGAAGCTCGCTTAATTAAGCAGCCCCGGAGTACATAATTCATTAATCCAAACTCAAATGAGGCGACAAATTTTCACTCACTTAGCGAGTCAATTTTCGTTGGCAAAGAAAACTGGAAAATGTTTCGGGGCGTGGCTCCACCTGAGCCACGGAGAAAACCGAAAACGTTTTAATTATGCAAATTTGGGCGAGCCCTGTTGATTAGAAAATCCGCCAGAGGAAAGTCGAGGCAAGAATCGAGGCTGCACTATGTGTAGTGCCAAAAGGACCTCCAGACATCAATCAATATGCAAACTGAGCCAAGGGGCAGGACTCGTGTGCTCAGGAGGCCAATGAATCTGGCAAACCAGCAATTAGACGTTGGAAATTAATTGGCAATGCCTCGCGGCTGGCTCAAAAGCTCCACAAAATGGATGTTGAATTGAAATTTATGGGGGAGTTTGTGGAGCAAATCGTTATTGGGTTCAGGTCTCTAAAGGTGTGACAACCAGAAAGGCTGATTATAGTTTCCTTTTAAAAACAAATTTACCGCATTTCTTTAGCGGTTTCTTTTCCTTTTTTAGTGAACCTTTGTCAAGTGTCGGAAAAAGTTTTTCTTCTGCTTTTTTCTTGTCAAGTGCTCCCAAAAGGTTTCTAAAGAAAGTCTTTTGTCTTTAAGGATTCTAGTGCTATAAATTGTGACTTTAAAGATAATGTAAAATTTATTTAGCAAGCTTTTCTGACTCTTGCAGCACATTAACTATATTTAAATAATTAAAACCTAAAATTGCTTCCACAACAATATCCAATATCCAAACTCTGGGTCTACCTCATTCCCTTCCTTACTTCACCAGCCTTAAATCCTTTACACTTTCCATCACTTTACCGTTCAAACTTTCTGCTCGGGGCAGGAAACTTTTTCTGTGGCCAAAAACCGAAAAACTGTAAATCCACAACTAACATTTTTAAGCATAACAAAGTACGACGAGATTTGGTGAATAAATCTTGACGCCGTTTTTGGTTTAGTCAGGCATGGCCCCCGAAACGCTTATTATGTGGCTTTTGGGTGATGTAAGCTATGGGGGGATGTTTTGTCCTAAGGACTTTTTAGTTTTCAGACGCTGCAACGATGACTGCAACTTTTTCTATTGACTTAATGCAGTTGGCAAGTGCAGCCAAGTGTTGCCTTTAGATTCACTCTGAACTTGGACACGACAACTTTGCAGATTAACTGCTGGAAAAGTCAGATGAAAATCTAGAAAATTCTCCATTATTTAAGAGGTGTTGCCAGACCAACACAGTCACAAATCAGTTTAAAATCAAACGTTTTCCACAAACACACACACGTTATATTTATGTTCTTCCAAATCATTTCTTATTTTTAAAATCTAAATTATCGCTGTTGAGTGATTGATGGATAAAAATGCCTGCAACGGGCATCCTCGGTATCCTGGCGGCCACAGCCGGGTCTTTTTTTGCCCTGGGCGCCTACTATCAGCACACTGATGTGCTGCGAAATATCCAACGACTGGAGCAGCGCAATCCCCATGCCTACTTCATCCGGCGAAAGCTTTACCGATTGGTAACTTGTTCAGGACACCCATCTTACTCCCACTTAATGATCTCGTTTCCAGCTGGGCATCTTCACAGTAGAGGAAGAGAGCAAAGGGCTCGTGGGGGATGGTCAGGATACTCACAAGCTGGCTGGAATCATGAAGTACGGCTTTCCCAGCACAAATGATATTAGTCTCAACGAGGCCTTCGACTTTGTCACCTCCTTCGATCATCGAAATTCCTCCATACAGTGGATGTGCGAGCGGGTGGACCTGTCCAGCTGTACCGTTAAAGGGTATCCCACATCATATATAGCTTCTGTGGGAGCATTTAACAAATCGGAGGCTGCCCGGGTGTTTTTCCTGTCCAACATAAAGCCATTCCTGAATAGGGGCTTCAATCTCACCGTGTGGGAGCGACTGCTGCAGCACGTAAACGATATGAGCCGGCAGAATGGAACCGTATACGTTTACACGGGCTCCATTTACTTGCCCCGGGAGATCAAGTCCAACAATTGGTTCCTGGAGTACCAGACGGAGGAAAGAACCATGGTCGCCGTGCCCACGCACTTCTTCAAGGTCCTGGTCATCGATTCCAAGTTCGAGGCGGATTCCACACCCTATGCAGAGGCCTATGTGATGCCCAACACGCCGCTGAACAATAACGTGGAGCTGAAGACCCTTCTCAGTGATATCAGGGAGATAGAGAATATCACGGGTCTGCGGTTCTTTGAGGGCCTGGATCGCAACTTTATCAATACCCAAGTATCCGGCTCGTTTGTCAGTTTAAGAGCCAGTCCGCCAGCCAGTTCCGTAGGCCATCTGGTAACCAGTGCAGTGATGAATCCAGTATCAAATTCTGCAAATGTTTCATTAACCACCAGCTTGGTCGATATCCAGAACTTGGATTGAGTGAATAAAAAGAGTTGTCTAAGAATATATGTAGTTATATTAATTTAGCCAGGAGAAAGCCTTCATAAGGGCTACGTTTTATTTATCAGATAGTCGTTATGTAAGGCCCAATCCATGTGGCATAAATGGCATATCCTGGGACTAAGTTTGGCCCTGGGTGTCACTGCAGTCAGTGCATCCTTTATGGCTGGCATGTACTTTCAGCACAAACATGCCAGGAGACGTTTGCAGGATTTAATACAAAAGGATCCCTATGCCTACTATGTCAGTCCCCAAATTTATAAAGTGGTAAGAGTTCTCTCTTTAAGCTTAATTAATTAGAAATAATGTACATCTCTTTTCCGAGTTTGCTTTCTTTAAGAGCCCCGATGAGGCCGACCACCGTATGCGCCAGATCATGAAGTACGGCTTTCCGGGTCTGGATGACTTACGGCTGTACAGTGACTTTGTGCTCTCCTACGATCGCCGGAACCGCGTGGCTCATTGGGTGTGTGAACACCTCCAGGCGGACAGCATCCATTCCGAGCGATTGCGACGAGGCAGAAGACAGTTTCAAGCGGATATGAGTGTGCCATCCAACTTCCGGTCCGAATTGACGGACTACCGAAGATCCGGTTTCGATCGCGGTCACCTGGCAGCCGCTGCTAATCATCATTTGCAGCTGAATCACTGCCAGGATACGTTTTTTCTCACGAACATAGCGCCACAAATCGGCAAGGGCTTCAATCGCGGCGCTTGGAACAAGCTGGAGATATATGTGAGATCGCTGGTCAATCGTTTCGGTTCCGTCTACGTGTGCACGGGTCCGCTCTACAAGCCCAAGCAGAGGGCTGGTGGCAAATTCGGAGTGGAATATGACATGATAGGGCTCAATATGGTTGCAGTTCCCACTCACTTTTTCAAGGTAATTATGGTGGAATCGAACCATCATCTGGGCAATCCCTATATGGAGGGCTACGTCCTCCCAAATGCCCCGATACCGAATGGCTCGGCACTGCGGTCCTTCCTTTGTGACATCCGCGAGATCGAGCACTACGCCGGTCTAAGGTTCTTCGATGGATTGAGGAGAAGCGCTTTGTTTGGCAGCAATTATCCCCGTGAATCACAGGTATTTCGCGACTTTGGTTGATTTTAAAACAAAATTCGGATTTACATATAAGTCAATATAAAAAGGTTAATGAGTGTCTTTTTGAGCAGGCCTTGGCCTAGATCTCACATTTGCATTATATACACTAGCAACCAAATTATTGTACCCCGAAATATGTCCTATAACGACTCGCCACCAGTCCAGCAGTATGCTCTATGTGCACTGGCGGGAGTAACTGGTTTTTTCTGCGGTGCCTTTGTCCAGCAGGAGGTGTCTATAAGGGAACTGTTCCGACTGATCCGGAGGGATCCTTATATCTACTATCATCGTCACAGGCTGTATCCCATTGTGAGTGGTTGCCTCAAATTTTAGTTATTATTTCGGATATATTTTTGCATTCTTCCCTTACCCCAAAAGTTATCCACTTTTAGAACCGATCACGAGAGCCGTTTGTGGAACCGTTCCATAACCTTTAGTGACAAGTTCAGGGAGCTGGTTTTATCGCCCCTTTTTGATTTCCTCAGTGCTGCCTTTATGCTGAAAACTGACTCGGCGACCACTACGGATCTGCTGGATCTAATTAAATACGGCCTGCCCAGCACGGAGAATTTGTTGGTCCACAAGGACTACATTGTCTCGCAGGATATGTGCACCAACTCACCGAAGTGGATCTGTGAGCACTTTCGCAGCGATTACCAGAAGATAGAGACAGATCAGTCCGGCTATAGCACCCTGAATCTCCGCTACAACGACGTCTATGTCTTGAGCGGTAGATCGATGGGAATCTGTAAGGCCTTCAAGCGTAAAATATGGAACGATCTGGAGCATTATGTGGTCACCATGGCACAGAAGTTTGGCTCAGTGTACACCTACACTGGACCGATATACACGCCCGCGAGTCACCAAGATGGCAAATGGTTCATGAAGTATGAGGTCAACGATTGGATGCCCGTGCCGGTGCCATCGCACTACTTCAAAGTGCTGATAGTGGAAAGCCATATTCCCGGACTGCGTCCCTTCGTCGAGGGTTTTATCATCGAGAACAGCAGGTCCGTGGGCGGAAAGTTGAGCGATCATCGGGTCAATGTGGACGAAATTGAGCGCTTTACGGGTCTGCGATTTAGCAAAAACCTCCGGCCAGCTGTGCAAATCGAAAAGAACACATTTCGGGTAGACACTCGAGCCTGGGCGGGTCGGTTCCAGGAGATCTCAGAGCCACTTATTACTCAGCCTTCCAATAAAGAAAAATTTTAGCAGCTATAGAAAAGTTTAACTATGGCATAAAAAAACATTTCAATATATTTAACACGACACTTCTGAGCAACAGCACCGAGTGGCCGAATTCATTCTTGATGGTTCCCGCCGGAAGCAGTATCTCGACATTCAACAGGTGTTTGACCAAGTGTGTTGAGTTTGGCCTCCTTACCAAGCTTAAAGCTTTACTGAACCCGCGGCAATTCTACTGTAAAATTGTAAATATCATATGACATTACTTCTTCCAAGTTTTTCATCATAGAATACTATATTACCAATTTATATAATATTAGATATTTCAATTTAAAATATATGTACATATTCTATACGCTTTAAAAATAATCTTAGAATTTTATCAAATTATTATGATATATATAAATATGTTTTTATATATCCTGTTAGTTTTTCTTTTTATTTGGATCCATTTTTATAGATCCAATCTCAAACGACACGGTAAACAAAGTTATTTAACCGAAAATTGGTTCCTTTCGTGTTTATATTTTATTTACATACAGGAATAAATAAATTAGTATTTTATGAAAAAAAAAAGAGAAAAACAGTATGTAGAGTTATAAAGTTGGTAGTTTAATAATGTAGCATTTAATGACGTCACTCGAGGTCATTTACCACCTTCTCATAATGTCAAGGCGAATCACAGCTGTTAGCCAGACGCTCTGGCAGCACTGGCGCGTGTATCGATTGGCCGATAGCAACCATGCCCCGCTCTGGGACAGTGTTGGAAAACAGTGCTGTTTACGTGGCAGCAAGAAGAGCAAAAAAATCGAATTGGGGAACTGACGTGGAAGTTCATTTCGACGGAATTTATTTTTGTTTTTTAACCAGCGTTTGTGCGCCGCGTCCGTCGAGAGTTGAGGCTAACATCCAGTGGCCAGAACCGAGAAGCGTGTGCTCAGGAATCCGGCTTAGCACTCCCCGAAATTCCCAAATTTGCCGAAGTGGCGAACTTTGAGCCACCGTGTTTTCTCTCTCTCTCGCTTCGCTTTTCCCCGTGAAAGTTGTTTGTTGGAGGTTTTTATCCCCGCAAAATCGGTGACTGATACACCGCTACGGTTTCCAGCAATGAATCCCAATATGTACGGGCCACCGCCTACGCAATTCCAGCAGCCGCCGACACAACAGCCGCCGGCGCAGCAGCCGCAGTTTGGAGCACCTCCTCCGATTTCTGGGGGATTGAATGCAGGTTGGCCACCTCAACAGCAGCAGCAGCCACAGCCTCAAGCGCTGCCGCCGCAGCAGCAACAACAAGCACAGTATGGAGCCCCTCCGCCGACATCGGCAGCCCCACAGACGTACCTCAATGGAAACTACCAGCAGCAGGTGAATGGGGGGTGGGGGGGTTTAATTAAGGAAAGCTTGAAAAAGGATAAGCCTTTATAGGAAGGCCGTTGATATTTGTGCATTGGAATATAGGAGTTGGTTTTTGAAAAATTTTGACTGGAGATTTAAAAAATTACTTTTTAAAAATCAATAATGTTGACCTGATTTTAATGATTAATTTGGGTTACTTGTATTTTTTTCTTCAGTGGATAAATATTTAAATAATTTACTTTCAGAAATTAACTTTGTGCTTGGGGTAGGTCAAGGTCTTACGATATTATTTATGGCTTGAAATTTCGCATTTTTATTAAAGATTGCATGCACTTAAGCCTAAAGCAGGCTTTGTTCTTGATTTTAAATATGTTTTTAATGAAGTATCAAATATCATTTATGATAATTCGCCTTCCTTTCTCTAAAATATTTAACTTTTTAAATTAATATCAACTTGTAAGCTAAGCAAACACAATAAAAGACCAGAAAGATGAATGAAAAGACTGAATCTCAGCCTGATAAGCGTTCAATACTCTCTGCTCGGTGAAAAAAGAGGTCATCCGTGATTTCATAATCGAAGAGTGGAAGCTGAGCTTGTAGATAAGAAAGAAAATAACCCAAATTAAGTTAAATAACTAAAATATTAATCTTCCTCTTGCAGCTGGCCACGTCAATGGGCGGTTTGAGTGTCAGCGGTGGCGTTGCCAATCCCCTGAAGCCACCTCTCCCGCAAGGAGCACCCGCTGCACCACCACCGGCAACCGGTTTCAATCAGTTCAACGCTAACGCGGCTCCACCTCCGACCGCAAACAACAACAATGCCGCATTCGGTGCTCCACCGCCGGCGGCAACTGGTGGCTATGCCAACGGAGTGCCAACGCCAAGCAGCACACCACAGAGCGTGGCCAGTGGGATCAATCAGATGAGCTTGAACAGCGCCAGCTTGGCCGGATTACCGCACATGCCCCCAAAGGCAGCGACGCCCGCTGGCCAGCCTCCTATTTCGGCTGCTCAGCCGCCACTTCCGGGACAGCCACCTCTGCCTGGACAGCCTCCGCTTCCAGGTCAGATTCCCACATCGCAGGCAGCTCCGGCTCCGACTCCGGCTGCAGCTCCTTTTGGCGTGCCCAGCTCGCGACCAGGACAGCCCCTACTGCCGCCTGGCGCCATTCCTCCAACCTATACGCAACCTGGATTGCCTCAGCAGCAACAGCAGGGATTGCCGCCACTGCAGCAACCGGGACTACCGCCTCAGCAGCCGGGATTACCGCCACATCAGCCGGGAGGCCAACCACCCCAACAGCCGGGATTTCCGCCACAGCAACCGGGATTTCCGGGCCAGTCCCAACCAGGTTTGCCACCGCAGCCAGCGGCACCCTATGGAGCACCCCAACCTGGCGGATATCCAAGCACCGCCGGCTACCCGGGACAGGCGCCGGGCGGTTTTCCAGGAGGACCACCGCCACTGCCTGGACAGCAGGCAGCTGCTCCAACGCAGTTCGGCGCCCCACAGCCGGGATATCCGGGTCAGCAGCCGGGCTATCCGCCGCAGCCGGGCCAACAGCCTATGCCAGGCTATCCGCCACAGCCAGGACAGCAGCCAGGTGCACCCGGTTATCCGCCGCAGCCAGGCGGCTTTCCCGGCCAGCCAGGACGTCCTGGCTTTAACCAGCCCCCGATGCCGGGAGCAGGAAACATGTACCAGCAGGCGCCGCAGCCCCGTCGCCTGGATCCCGACCAAATGCCAAACCCTATCCAGGTGATGATTGAGAATCAGCGCCAGGCGGGAGGACCCTTTGTCACCAATCAGCCTGGCTTGCTGCCACCGCTGGTGACCACCAAGTTTGTGGTCCATGACCAGGGCAACTCTTCGCCGCGCTTCCTGCGCTCCTCCCTGTACTGCATCCCCAACACCGGGGATCTGCTGAAGACCACAGCTCTTCCCTTGACGCTGAACATTTCGCCATTGGCCAGGACCGCCGAGGGTGAGCTGGAGCCGCCCATTGTAAACTTTGGCGACATGGGACCCATTCGTTGCAACAGATGCAAGGCGTACATGTCGCCCAACATGCAGTTTGTGGATGCAGGCCGTCGCTTCCAGTGCCTCATGTGCAAGGTGACCTCCGAGGGTGAGTCATATCGAGGAGTTACGTTGAGATAGTTTTAATATTTATCTGATTGGTTTCAGTTCATCCGGACTACTATCAGCATCTGGATCACACCGGCCAGCGTGTGGACAAGCATGAGCGGCCTGAGCTGCTGCTGGGCACCTACGAGTTCCTGGCCACCAAGGACTACTGTCGGGTATGCAGCCAATCGGCGGCTCATAATCTCACAAAAATAACTCCTTTTCCGCTTTAGAACAACACTCCACCAGAGATTCCAGCTTTCATCTTCATAATCGACGTCTCGTACAATACGGTCAAGTCGGGACTGGTCCACCTGCTGTGCGCCCAGATCAAGGACATACTTAAGCACTTGCCGGTGGATCAGGGACAGGACAAGTCCAAGGTGCGCGTCGGCTTCATCACGTACAACAGCACCGTGCATTTCTACAATATCAAGAGCAGCCTGGCCCAGCCGCAGATGATGGTGGTGGGCGATGTCCAGGAGATGTTCATGCCCCTGCTCGATGGCTTCCTCTGTCATCCAGAGGAATCGGCAGCCGTAATCGATGCCCTGATGGAGGAGATACCGCGCATGTTTGCGGACACCAAGGAAACGGAGACGATTCTGTATCCCGCCATTCAGGCTGGATTAGAGGCTCTAAAGGCATCGAATGCAGCCGGAAAGCTGCTGGTATTCAACTCCACGCTGCCCATTGCCGAGGCTCCCGGCAAGCTGAAGAATCGTGACGACCGGAAGCTCCTGGGCACCGACAAGGAGAAAACTGTGCTCACGCCGCAAACGACGGCCTACAATCAACTGGGCCAGGAGTGCGTGCAGCAGGGCTGCTCCGTGGATCTGTTTGTGTTCAACAATGCCTACATCGACCTGGCCACCATTGGACAGGTGTCCCGGCTGACCGGGGGCGAGGTGTACAAGTACACCTACTTCCAGGCGGACGTCGATGGCCAGCGACTGATCGAGGACATCAAGAAGAACGTGTCCCGACCCATCGCCTTCGATGCAGTGATGCGGGTGCGCACATCGGCCGGCATCCGGCCCACGGAGTTCTTTGGCCATTTCTTTATGTCCAACACCACCGATGTGGAGCTGGCCAGTATTGGTAGGGAGTTCATCTAAAATTTAATTTAATGATTTAATTTAATTTATGATTTTTCCATTTTTTACAGACGCCACCAAGTCGGTGAGCATTGAGATCAAACACGACGACAAGCTGCCGCCGGAGGAGAATGTGTATCTGCAGGTGGCCCTGCTCTACACATCGTGCAGCGGTCAGCGTCGCCTGCGTGTGCTGAATTTGGCCCTGCGTGTGACCACAACGATTGCAGACGTCTTCAAGAGCTGCGACCTGGATGCCATGATGCTGTTCTTCGCCAAGCAGGCCTGCTTCAAGCTGATGGAGCACTCGCCCAAGCAGGTGAAGGATAACCTAATCCATCGCTCTGCCCAGATCCTGGCCTGCTATCGAAAGCACTGCACTTCGCCCACATCCGCCGGCCAACTGATTCTGCCCGAGTGCCTCAAGCTGCTGCCGCTGTACGCCTCGTGCCTGCTCAAGAATGACGCCGTGTCCGGTGGCTCGGACATGACGCTGGACGATCGCTCCTATGTGATCCAGTTCGTCCTGTCCATGGATCTGAATCAGTCGGTGAGCTATCTGTATCCCCGTTTCATTCCCATCCACAATGCCGTGCCCGAGGAGACGGATCTGCCGGCTCCCGTTCGCTGCACGCACGAAAAAACCCAGGAGGACGGGGCCTACATACTGGAGAACGGCGTTCATCTGTTCGTCTGGCTGGGCCAGTCGCTGTCCCCCAGCTTTGTGCAGTCCGTCTTTGGGGTCCAGGGGCTGCAGCAGCTCGCCCTGGAGCGGTTCCATATTGTGGCTGAGACGCCGCTAGCCAGGCGCATCAACAGCATCCTGGAGCAGATCATGCAGGAGCGAACGCGCTACATGAGGGTGAGTCTTCATTGGAATCTCAATGATTTTCTTATACTAAATCCCCTTTTTCGTAAAGGTAACCTGGCTGCGGCAGAACGACAAGTTGGAGAGCGTATTCCGGCACTTCCTCGTCGAGGATCGCGGCACCGATGGCTCGGCCAGCTACGTGGATTTCCTGTGTCACATGCACAAGGAGATCAAGGACCTGCTGAGTTAGCACGCCGGCTACTCCGGCACGTACCACAGGCCCGAGCAGCGCTGGGTGTCCGAAAGCAGCTACTCCCAGAACCGGGCTCGGATGCGTCGCCTGGCCTCCATGCGCAGTCGGCTGGGCAAATGAGGGGAGATAAGGATCGAGGGAGAGCTGGCGGAACATCAATTATATTTACATACAATATACATATACATACATATATATATATTAATATTAATTAATGCCTATCATTTGAAGCGTATCAATTCTTCCATTAATTCTACTCGAGTTTTGCATTGTTTTACCTTTAAAATGAGATATTTATATATATATATTTGTATGTGTTTCCGCGAAATTACTTAGACAAATTGTTCTCTTTTCAAATTCCATGATTAAATAATGTTTAATTGTAATTACAAATTATTTTGCAACAATTTCCCACACAGTTGAAAACTAATAGATGATTACGATGATGGTTAGCATAAGATCCTCAGTTTTTCCGGGCCCAATCGATCTTAGTTTTAATATATTTTTCTGCAATAACTTGTGCGCTGAGCCCTGCTTTTTATCGTACTTTATGTCATTGAAAGATTATTATTATTATTATTATTGTAACCCAAATGTTTCGTGTGAGAATTATTCAACTTGTATGGTATATATTGTTCGCTCCCGATATGAACAGGAAAGAAACCACAACTTCGTGCAGAACGACACAAAAAGAAACACATTTATTGAGACCGAAAAACGGAATAAAAACTCTTTATTAAAAATGAAAAGAAACTAGAATTTTATTTACATGGATAAATGGAAAATACCTGCTAACCAGAATATTTATTTTATTATACTTTTATCCATTCCAAAAATATTGTAAAAATTGATAAATCGAAATTTTAAATATAAAATATCGCATTTCATGCTAGGACATAGTTATTATTGATAAAAAAAATCCGTTAGTAAATCATATTAAGGGGGTCTTCTCGTTCAAAACCCGTTTTTTGGACCATTTCAAAAAAAAAAGTCTTATTTGAAAACGCAAAGAATAATTTAAATTTTTTTTATTTGTTGTATTAAAAAATGTTGAAAGTAAATAAACATTTTTTTTTTGCCTCGATACGAGGGCTGTTCAATAAGTAATGAATCTTCAAAGTTGGTGGTGAAAAAAAAAGATGTCGTTACAGCGGCCACGATTCCGGGTCTGCGGAGCGTCCGAAATGAAAAAAAAAAACGGGGTTATAATCAGTAAAGATGTCATTTTCGGGAAAATAATTTTGTAATTTTTAATATTTTGTACCGTTTTTACACTTTATTTATATTTTAACGAAAAGGTTAAAATATAAAGGTAGTCTTTAAACTGCGCTAAATATCAATATAAAGATGTTTAAAATATAGTCGGTAAAAAACCAAAAGTAACCGATATTTTAACCTAAATTAAAAATGGACCCCAAAAAGTTCATACAAAAATAAACAAACACATATTCCATCATGGATTTTAAGGTATATATATATTATTTGTTTATATACTTTTTGTTTATTCGTATTATATTTTATTAGGCCTTTAAATATCTAAGAATTATTATTATTTGACGTGCACATTTTACATTTACATATATTTTTTTTCTTTTCTGTTGTTGTCTCTTCTCGTCATTCTTGTTTTGTTTTTAAATTTTTTTTCTTTAGCAGTTAGAAAAGGTTTTATCTCAACTTCAATGTTCCCGAAATGTAATAACAATTTAAATTAAAAAACATTGCCTAGATTGAATTTCGCTCCGTGTGTGTGTGAAATGTTGTCTGTCCGTGTCTGGGTGGGTGCTTACTTATTTGTGTAACTGTGTACGAATTTTGTAGGTAACTAAGACATAATTGCGGAACTTCATATACGTTTTTTTGGGAAGAAAACACACAACTGGAAATTGGCAACTAAAACATATATAGGATACTTGACAGTTTGCACAGACTTGATCAATGTTTTCTTATTATTTTTTTGTTTCTTAGTGTTAGATATATATAATTACAAAAACAATGCTGCAGTTTCGAATTCTCGATCGTTTTGGAACACAACTTACTGGTTATTTAATGCTCAAGGAAAGGAGAAAACGAAGGGAGACAACTGAGCCGCCGCTCAGATACTATTGCAGCTTCGTTAGACACATATATGTATATTTGTATAGGCATTATGGCTTAAAATATAACTACTCTTCGGAAAGTGATTTAATATTTTTTTTGTATGGTTGGCATTTGCATAAAAACTTATCGCCCACTCACAACAAGGTTTTGAAAACAAAAGCGCAGCAAAATGTATTCCAGATGTGTATCGTGTGTTTGTGTGTGTGTGTGTGTGTGTAAGAGGAGCGGAGGAGAGAATCCGTCTATTTCGTAAACGCCATAAACACCGCCCACAGTATCTCATTCGCATTCGGCTTGGCAGCCTCCGTTTCAAAGTCAAGGTCAAGCAGCTCCCGAACCCGCTTCATGGCCACCTCGTAATCATCGTCATTCAGCGGCGCGAATGCGTTCTCGATGACATCGCTGGCGTGCGCCAGGAAGATTAGCGCCAGCATCCTCTTGTCCATGCGCTGCGGATCGTTCACCCACTTGGACAGCACAGAATCTTGAATCTGGCGAGAGAGAGTGAGATTGTTGATTTCGTTCAGGTGGATGGTCTCCTTTTGCACTCACCTTCTTCACCAGGCGACACTTGACCACATTGTCGCTCAGCGGATGTGTCGTCATATCGAAGAGCAGAAAATTTTGCTTTTCCGTTGTGAGCACACCCTTCTCCACCAGATTCTTGGCCAGACGTTCGCGTACATTTTTCAGCTGGTAGCGCAATTTCAATGGATTCCAAGTCTCACCTGCCACAACAGAAGCATTCAAATTATTTAAAACTCTAAATTGGACTTGGATGGGTATGTATACCGCTGAGATATTCAATCCAGCTCTGCACCGTCTCTGGGGGATCTGTTTCCTTGATGTGTTTCAGTGCCTCATCCAGTAGAACATCGCCCGTCTGCTGATCCGATTTCAGGATTAGTTTTCTGTTTAGTAAAAACAATGAATTTGAATTTAGTTTTCGTTTTTCAAAGATGCTTTTTATGTTTACAATAATACCTTGTACATAGGCCACGTCGTCGCATTCCAGATTTCTCGATCATCACTCGACCTCGCAGTCCAAGTTCTATGAGAATGCATCCGCGCAAACCGCTTGATATGCAGTCGTTCCAGAACGATGTGTAGCCCTGGAAGGAGAAGTTGATAAATGAATTGAAAATTACATAATATATTTGTGGGGTAAACTGGATAAATATTTTTAAATCCAAACATACAAATTATTGACAAAAAACGTCCTAACCGAAGCTGGAAATAAATCGGTTCCCAGTGAATCGGTTTTTTCAAAAATTATATCGATTAGAATCGATTAAATTGAAAACAGATATACATTAAGTTTGTACAGTTTGTTACATTTTACGTTAAAATATCAATATTATTTTCAAAATACTGAATTATTATATCACACCAGAAACTTAAGCTTAAATGTTGCAAAAATAACATTAGTATTATTCACACACAAGTGCCTAATTTGTGTATACAAACAAATTGAAAATATTTATATTTCCATTAAGATATTGATTGCAAAATCAATAGAGTTTTAATTTATTGAATTTTGACTATAGACTCATGTGCATCAAGTGTACTTTCATGTTTTCACAAATTAATTGTCTAAGAACGCCAGTTTAAACAAATAAAAAGCGGTCTTTTCCTGGTCTTTTCTCATACGGCAAGCGTGGAAAAAATGAATAATTTAGATGTTGTCAGGGACGAAAAGCTCTCAGACAGCTGGTTAAACATTAAACACTTGAGTTTGCTTAGACTTTACAAATAGAACCAACAATGTGTCATATACCAGAGGAAATAACATGTGAGATCTGTTAAGAAACTAACGATAGAAACTTTAATATCAATAATATTAGTCATTTGTTAAAGTAACAAATACCAAGAGCCACATTAAAATTTCAAAATATTTTAAAATTATAAACGTGGCTTTACATTGGCATTTCTAAAATAAAAATAGTACCTATAACAAGATACTAGTACAGATTCAACGTTGATTTAAAAATACTTGCGCAACCCACACCATGAAAATGAATCATTTGCAATTCGAATAATAGAAAATGTCGCTTATCTTGATGTTAAAACCCTCGTAATGGCTATAGTATATAGGACACATATCATTTCAAATAATGAATGACGTTGTGTGCCAGATAAGAAAGTGCCGACGAGAAATGTAAGAAGTCACCGGGAGCGGGACCATTTTGGAAGCACTTCCTCAAGCAATTAACCAAATGGAAGAAGTGTTTCTAGTGATAAGAGCACAAAGCGGAAGGGGGGCAGATGTGGAACAAGAACTAAGACAAAAGCAACAAGCATTACACACGGCCCGTTTTCAATGTCGCTATCTCTATCCCCCATGGGGGATTCGTACACTGCGGACAAAATAATAAAAAAAACAAATAGACGTGGTTGGTTGCCATCACTCACACAGCTGCATGCTTTTCACTATATGCGAACGGCAAATTGAGCGATAAAAGTGCTGGGAGGCAGAAGTGAAATACAATAAGCGAATTCAATGGAGAAAATGGGATTCTGCCGGCCAGCTATACTGGGATGGGGATAGGGCACGTACGTTTGGAGTCGATTCGCTTTATGGATAGCATCCCAAAAATTATGCGGAGATTTATGAATATTTCAATCGTATGCAAATTAAGTCGGCACCTCTCCAATGGGAAAACTCGTTTGACGGAATGCTCTCAGAGCTTCGTGACGAGTCTCATTTTGAGTGAAGTTTTCAAAGAGGAATCGCTGTAATTAGGGAGATTTTCAGAATACAGGTGTAGCCGGGGATTATCTAATCAAAGAACTAAGAGATAGCAACGTACAGATACGGAGTTAATAGTAAGTGGCTAACTATTTGGACTTTCGTTTCCGCTGACAGCAGCTACTAAAAATGAAAATACTATTAGGAATAATGTATGTATAACGTATCTTAAACAACAAATATGTACTATCAGTAAAAACCAACAGGGCACCTTTTAAAAGCTTATTATATGCTGAATAGGGAATTTTTTTGCTAAGAGATTACATTTTAAGCTTTAATTTGCTTTCACACTAAAAAGTAGTAAAACATTCTTGCTATAAAGATTAGAAAAATTGCTGCCAATGAAAAAACCCCATACTCTGATAAGAGTTGTCGAAGACTAAGCTTTGCATTTATTTATGGCCACAACAAAAGATTTTAGAGAAACGCTCTTGGCTCGCTAATTGTGCATTACTCATCTGGCCAAGAGATTTCAAAGTTTATATTGCACAACAAACTGGTAAGGCTGATTTGAAGTTGAAGAGACATGGGTGCCCAATAAAATTCAAATAAACATAGAAGGGGTCAACTTTTTTACGGAAAAAGATGGAAATTACAAAAGGGTTTTAAGTTAGGGAAAACTAAAAAAAGAAAAACAAAGCAACTAACTAATTTATATACGAAACAATTAAGGTTCTAAAGCCTTTGTTTAGAAGGAAATATGATAAACACGGAAAAACATGACATTTCCTTAAATTTGATTTTAGGAAGTAAATCAATTAATTCTTCCTAAAGCTGAACTCAGATTACGTTTTTAAACTCAATTCAAAAATTTAACAGGAGAATGCTAAGCTCTAATTAGTTTATCATGTACATCAAGTACGTAGTTTTCTGGGGAATTAAAATGAAATAAAATGTTGAACTATTTGTTTAACTAACATTTATCAGAAGGTTCGCATTACACACTTTTTAAATCACAATTTAATTTCTAATTTTGAACTAACAAACTGGTTTTCAACAACAGATCCCCTCATATATTTTCTTATTGGGCTATCATGATTACCCCCTTTGGCTAAGATCCCCTTTCAACTAAGCCCCTGCTGCCTGCAGATGGACCACGATGCACTTGGGGCCAAACAAAAGGTTGCGAAAGCGGGAGCGAGATGGCAGCAGTTAACAGGTGAAGAAGAAGCTCTTGAATATGCTGGCTCTTGATTAACATGCTCGTGTTGTGAAGGAAAAACTAATTAATTAGCGAATCCAGGAAAGCGTTGCAACCAAAAGAGATAAGGGCGAACTTCCCCCAACAACCCACCTCTTTGTCCTTGAGTCCCAGCAGCAGGACCTCCTCCATGAGCGTGAGCCGCGTCTCCTTGGAGTCGCCGTCATCGATATTGTCCTCCTGGTCCTTGAGGCCGTCGATCGCCTCCTGATTGTCATCCGGCGTATTGGCATTCAGGCCGCCCTCCGCGCCACCGTTCTCCCTCGGCTTCACCGAGCGTCGCACCAAGCCGTCGGAGCGATTCATTCCGCCGGAGACTTGGAAACGCGAATTTTAGAGTTTATGGAGATGTGGGCACCTCTTTTTTCAGCTCTTCTTCTTCCGTCTTGTGTGTGTGGCAGAATTTGCTGACTCGGCGCTGGAGTTTTGTGTCGTGTGTGTGTGTGTGGTGGGTATGTGCAAATGTGGGTGGCTCCGTTGGGTGTGCGTGTGTTGTGTTTTTGTGTGTTGTTGTTTTCGCTGCTTCTTTTGCGCTCTTCCTCTTTAGCTTTTTGCACACACGCACTTTTCACACTCTCGCAAAATGCAATGGCCCAAAACTGCGTTTCGTTGTTGCTGCTGGGCGAACTGCGTGTTTAAAACTCTACAATTTATTTCACAGTTTGTTGGCGCGTACTAAATATGCAATTGCATGGCTTCAAATTTACTGGGAATTGTACGAATTCCTACGCAAAATAAGCTTTTTTATTATTTGTGTCTTTTGTCGTTGCTACTGTTTCTTTGACGTGACATTTTTCCATGGCTAGTGTTGGAAAACGCTGCTGACAATAGGTTCTGCTGAAAGCACGCGAATTTATTCCGCGTGCCTTTTACAAGAGTCAAAACATATCAATTCCCTGCTGATATTAAATACTTTAATAAGTTCTTCAATTAAGTTTTTCGCTAATATTAGTACTTTTGGTTGTGAACACTCAACAGCTGTTTTAAGGGCAGTGCCGTTCAATAGTGCAATCGATATTTCCCAACTATCGATAAGGGAAAGAGGCAGCAGGCAACACAATAAAAATACAAGTGCAAATTGTTGAATATTTTCGTGAAATTAACAAAAGTTGTTGCCACTTGAACGTTTATTATGTCATATTTGGCCAATTTCAACAATGAGAACGCTAAGCAAATACTTATGGACATCATCCGT
Source organism: Drosophila ogumai (assembly GCA_018904815.1). Taxonomy (NCBI): domain Eukaryota; kingdom Metazoa; phylum Arthropoda; class Insecta; order Diptera; family Drosophilidae; genus Drosophila; species Drosophila ogumai. The sequence continues at coordinate 11,267 of JAEIIJ010018748.1, read as the reverse complement.
TGTGTCAACCAGCCGGAAAACTCCAAAAAACTCTCAGAGGCAAAGGCCTCGGCTGGAAAAGAGATGATTCTTATGATGCAGCACGTAAATAAGGATAATTAATATAATATATACATCTCAAGAACGTTTTCGATATTTAGGTATTTCCGTTGGTCATGCAACTCCAGCTAGAGGTTATAAAGGGACATGGTTTTCCTGGGAACCGCGAGGGATTAGTTCAGTTCTCCCAACTCATTCGGGAAATGGAGCGCGACGACATGGAAATCGCACGCCTGCGCAGTCAGATTCGAGCTATATACCTGCCGCCTATAGCTATAAATACCACAAACGATATCCTGATATAGGGGACCCCCACCAAGACTGTACTGCTGGCCTGGTTCGGGTTACATACTTTTACCGTTACAAGACTGTCACGACTAAATTGTATTATTTTTTTTATATTCACAAACTATTTTAGATGAGTATTTGCTTCAGTTATCAAAAAACCGGAATATCTGGCTCTTTTCAGCGTATCTTAATATTCCACACAACGTTTTACTCGAACCAGTCCCATGTAATAGACTTAAGTTTGATGTTCTTAAAAAATGCATTTCTTTTTATATAAATTTGTGTGTGGGCTTTGTGTATCAATGTGTAGAAATGGTCTTGTTCGTCTTTATTGCTAAGAATAAGTAACATGGCATAGCTGTCTATAAACAATTAAGGATCTGTGCCGGTCGTCTAGGATCTAGGATATGTCGAGCAGTCACGGCGATAAATTAACCAGTTTTTAGTTTCAATACCTATATAATAAGTTCCTTAAGAGCTATACTTTTATGTACACGTCAAGTAGTGAGCTGCCCGTCTCGTGAAAACCCTTGGGCGAGGATAACTAGTAACAATTGTGGGTGGATTCCCTAGTGCGCGGTGCTGGCACTGTTGTTATTATTCCCATTCTCGAGGTCAGCAGATGTCAGCTTCGCCGAACTAATGCTTAGACCTATATCGTTGCCATTGAGTTTGTGTTGGAGATGCTGCAGCTGTTGGGCGATGTGTGCATCTTCCGCCTGGGTTATGCTCTCGGAATCCGCAATGGACAGCGACATGGGCGAGCGGGGCGTGAGGGGAGTGGCGGGATTGCTGACGCACAGCTCTTCGATGGTCGAGTCGCTGTTACTGGAAGGCGTTGAGGATCGCGACCTCACCGGATACTCATCATCCAAAGGCAGAGCAAACCCGTGGGTAATCATCAAATCACCAATATTCACTTCGCCGCCCTCAGCAGGATCGAATAGTTCCACGCCGGGCAGCGGAGTGCCCTCCTTGGCAGCGGAATTCAAGGCAGCCGAGTTGGTTGCCTTTGGGCGCTCCTTGTAGGTGACCACTCGGGCAATAAGCTTCCGCCAGTGGGCCACTAAAGGGAAGGGAAGAGGAAGGATTAGATTCCTGATATTTATTTAGTTTGCTTTGATCAATCCTTACCCTCTGTCAGCTCTTCGAACTTGGCTATTGAAGATTTTTGCCAGGTTATGGGCTCCGTTTGAATAGTGGACTTGACATTGGCCAAAAAGCACTCCACAGCTTGGAATCTGAATAGGTTTAGTGTTAGAAAATCAGTTAATCTATTAAAGGGTTTCACTTATTAACGGATTTCCCACCTGAGCGTTAGGAAATCAGTGCGCAGCTCACAGATATCCGCTGGCGAGATGTACTCGCTATCCCCGTAGTCCACAAAGTAAAGATCTATCACCTGCTCTTGGGGATTGTACTGGTTGGGCATGATGTCCACGATCTCGGCCCGATACCACTTCTTATCGAACTTGAAGACGGCGGCAACAATTTGGCCCACATAGGGAGCGGTAAGGACATGCTTTGCCCTGTTTTCGGCACTGCTGTAGTAGCTGGTCATCTCCTGGACCATGTGATCCAGCTTCTTGGACTGCGGACCAATGAGCTGCACCCAGAACTTGGTGGGCGAGGCCACGGCGGAAACATACACTTCCATGGGCTTGCCGTCGCCCTTGGCCGCCATTAGCTTATCCCTCGGCTGGGTGTGCGAACTCAGGGATGTCTGGGAGGAATACATGCTGGAGGCAATGCTGTTGGTGGGTGATCGACGAGGCTCGCGACGCTGTTCCACTTCCTCCATCGATCGCAGCAGTTCCTCGTCCTCCTCTATTTGATCGTCCATCATTTTCCGCGCTATATTCACCTGCTTCTGGTTACCCACAATGGTGATTTTGGCCTTGCCATTTCGTCCGTTCGGATCAATGTTCAGCTTGGCCAGCGAGCTGCTTCGGATCTCCTGTATCAGCTCACCGCCACGTCCGGTTAGTTTGCTGGCCAACCTTTGGGGCACTTGAAGCTCCACTTTTACCATGGGCGCCCGCTCAATCTCCTTGATGAGCAGGACACGAGCGGCCTTGACAGCATCGGGCAGGCCGCTAATGTCACAGAATTTGTGACCACTGTCCTTGTCTCTGCGGGGTAAAAACGTTAATATATGTATTTATTTATGTAATATGTTTTTTTTAAAGCTAGAATTTAAAGTTCGAATCACATTGAACAAATTCCGCGGTCGATAAAATTCAAATGCAATTACCGTAATCTTATCTTGGCCAACGTTTTTTCTTCAATCAACTTGATATTGGAACCACCGCGTCCCATTATCAGGGGCACATGTTCATTGTCCACCACGATTTTGAGACAGACCTCCTTTTGTGGCTTCTGCTCCTGCTGGCTCTGGGCCCCATTCCTCGATCTGGGCTCCTGTCCTTCCTCCTCCTCGTCGTGTCGGTTCTTAAAGTACGCGTACAGCATAGCTCCGCCGAGGGAGCAGAGGCCGAAGCCTAGCAGTAATTTGTAGGTGGGCGTGGCCCCAAAAGGCGTATTACGTAACATTTTGTGAGTGTGTAGGAGGAGATGACCCTTTTTAGTTTTTGTGTAGGAAAAGGAGTCTACTGAACTCCTAGAATTATTTTTTAAGAGGTCCACAGCTGTAAATATGGGAAAAGAATATTTATATTAATTATAAGGCATCTTTAATCATTCCCAAAGCACAACTATAATCCCCTAACAACTGACAACAAATTAAAAATAAATAAAAACAATAATGTCTCATTTTCAAGGTCTTGTTATGTTATGTTAATAACTTTTGCGTGTGCTTGGAACACACACAAAAATAGAACAACAAGTTCAAGAGCATTTCAAGCCCTAAGGTGACTGGTACAAGCATTAATGTCTAGTCTAATGGAATCAATATAAGTTTAGGGGCAAGCCAGTGTGCTTACCCCCTTTCTTATATAATCCCGTCACCCGCTGGATATTATTTTTTTGACAAATACCTAAAGAGAGACCAAATTCAAACCACAAACAACAGAAATTTGGCAAACAATCTCCGCACAATGACTTCATAATTAAAATAGTGTAGGTAAGAGCAGTGCACGGGAAAAAATAGACGAGTGACGTTACCGGGTGGGGACAACGCCGAGCGAAAAAAAAAATTAAAATGTAGCAACTTACAGCGCAACTTAGTGCACTTCTTAATGCTCACACACAGATATTCGCCATTTGGTACACCCAATTTTAGGCTATGTAAAGGAAATGGCTATTTTGCGACGAAACGAACAAAAAATTTAGTGTTTTTGATGGAAATTTCATGACTTGTGTAAGGAATTCTGTCTAAGAAAGCACAAAAAGCAGAAAGTCATAAAAGTTTCATGTAATGTAATGCGAATGCATCACCAAAAATAACAGACTATCAAACTAGAAGAGCAATCAAGCTAATGCAAACTAATTGGGACAGTAAGCGCTAACAATAAGAATAGATTTCAGTTTAAAGCTTACATTTTCTTACTACTATTATCAGATTGTAGATTAAATTACTGTTAAGAAATATTTCTGCCGTGCCGGAAGCTGCACCCCCTGTTACTGTTATTCTTTGTCGTTCAGATAAATCACAGGATGTGAGAAAACGATTTTTCTTTTATGAAGAGTATTTATTTTTATTAGATACATAGATATAACTTTGTCAATGAGAAGATAAATAATAAACAAATACATAAGTAAAATCTGAATAAAATACATTAATTAAAAAAAAAAAAAAATAAGCTAACCTTTATTTCTTAATTATTTTAAAATTTCTTATGTAATTTAAAAAATTATAACAAATTCTTCGAAAATTGCAAAAAAACTTATGTATATATTTATTTTTTTCTTTATGAATGCAATGATATGTTTCTTACAGTGGTGCTTTCTTCCGGCTTTCTTAACCATTACCCACTGTTAAACATTATGTGTTTATAACAATGTATGGCTCACTGGTTGAGCCTCAATAGATCACAATATTACCGAGACTTTGCACTGGTTCTTGGACGAGTTAAACGGGTTTTTATGCGCTCATTGGCGTTATCAGACCGGTTTAGGCCCCAAAAGCATGAATGCAGGTTGCCACTTATCACCGACTGATAAAAATGAAGTCCCCCCAAATATTTATATTTTTAGACATATGTAAACACCCGAAAAACACACACACAGTTTAAGCGATTTAATTACTTGGCGCTGACCTTGATCGTGAATTCGTGCGAATGTTTATTCAATCTTTTTCCACCAAGCTTTTGCTATTGGTAATAAAAAAAAAGCCGCTTAAACTCAATCAAGCGTTTTATTGCAATGCAGCAGCTCGTTTGTTTGGTCTCCGCACATTTTCGCGTCTCGTCTTTCGTTCGAAATAATCGTAAATAATATTTATTTAATTAACGTTCAATTCTCGCGGGAGAAGCTTGAGTTCACCTCTACATTTCAGCCATAACTGAGGAAGGAAAACTTTTTGAAACAGACGGCAGAGCAATTACGAGAGAGCAAGTCAGCTGTTTTATGAGCCCGCCTGCTCATTTATTCCCCATTTAAACTTTTCTCTCTCTGCCTGTCTGTCTCTCTGTTGTTTACTTTGCCGGTTGATTTGCAAATAGTGAAATGCGAATTGTAGGAACTGGTAATTAACATCGGAATATTGGCATAAAGACAAATAATGGAAGGCAAACACACAGACAAAGCGGCGTAAGTCAGCAAGCGGCCAAATGTCTAATAAAGAATGGAAAAACGAGGGGCAGAGCACTGGGAAAAATAATTATTATTAATTTTGTTGAGCCGAAGAAAGCTTAAAGGGAAGCTGTAACAATTAAGTAGGATATGTATCTGTCAGATAAATTTTAACAATAACCGAAAACAGGCACTTAACATTTTACAGAAATATAAATTAAACAAAATAAATTAAAATAAAATAATACAAATTTATTCTAAAGAAAGTCATGGAACAAAAATTGCGATTTCCTTTAGTACCCCTTATTTTAAACTATTTTTTAAATTAAAATATTTACAAGTTTATGAATCAATTTAAAACTATAAGATAAATCTTAAATATTCGTAATCAAAATATGTAAATAATATAATTTTATTATTAATTTTTGGCCGTGTAGAAAAGCTTGAAGAGAGCCGAGTGCGCAGTGCTAAATTTAGTGGAGTGACATAATAAACCGTTCGTTGCGTTTAAGTTGTGTTTGGTCTCTCTCCCTCATGATTTATGACCGATTTCTGAATGGATTCAAGAAACTGAAATAATAATAATTAAAGCTTGCCTTCTTCAGTTCAAATTCGTTACAAATTTCACCGTTTTTTTTTTAATGTCTAATGGATTTTCGTTTGCTCTATTTCCCTGGCGAAACTCATTCAAAAAATGGTGCCAAAAATCGTGCGTTTTCTTTCAGGTTTATTTTTTTTCGAAGGGGTCACGCGGTGAAAATGCCTGCGATGCGTCGAATTTTTAGTTGGCAAAGTTTCAAAATTTTGGTTTCGCACACGTACGTAAGTATTATTGTCTCGGGCTGGCTAAATAAAGGCCCGATCAACAAGTAAGGCGACGTCACTTAAAGGTATTCAATAATCCCACAAAGCTATTTTGGAGAAGCCTTCCTTTGATGAATTTTATACAAAATACATTTCTAGCAGCCGTGGCTTTGGGTAAATTTGCATTTTATATTTGTATGCTGCGCTGCAGGCTTTAAGCTTGGGAGTTCTGATTGGAAAACCAGTTTTTGGGGGGAGAGAAAACGCAAAGATCAAGACGCCTTAAGTTGAAAAGGTCAAGCATTAGCTTAATATTAGTTGCCCTTCGAGTCGAATCGATTACTATTTGAGCAATAAAGCACTTAACTGATAGTAAAAGTGCTGCGAATTCCCAAATGGCCCCTCACATGTCACATTTCACACCCTCCCACATTTACTTACCCCTCTCTGGTGCTTTTGTATCGAAGCTGTCTCGCGGGCGACTTTATCAATTCACCAGCTCTGTTTGCTTACGTCTAATTAGCCTGCTTATCTAGTCACTAATTAACCATTCACTTAATCCTGAGAATTGGAAGAACGATTTCCGCGGGCCTTAACAAAATTGCAATTTACGTCAGAAGCAACAAAAAACAATAATGCCGCATAAAAAACGTGCGAAGCAGTGTGACCGTTGAGACCTACAAAAAATGCCGTCAGGAACTGCAAACAGTGTTGAAAAAGGCAGCACGGAAGCCGTTATTTATTCAAAAATGTACATTTAAATTTAAAATAATTGTTATTTTTAAATATTGTTCTAGTAAGTTTTTCAATGTATACTAAATACTTCAAATAAAAAGTATAAAATATTATTCGATTTAATATATTTTTTTTATTAATTAAAAATCAAATAATTTTGCTTAAATTATTTTTGGGCAATTGAAAGCCTCAGCAAAGGGTTGCAAGATGTCTGAGCGCTTATCTAGCTCATAGGAATCCATAAAATATGTGAAATCTGTGTTTTGAACAAAATCTACGAAAAATAGCTGCTTTAACGACTTATTGGTTAAGTCCTCCAGCTGCGTCTGGTTGAATGGCGAGCCCACGGAAAAGTAGGCATCGTAGACGATATTCAGCAGCACCAGGCTAATCTCCCTCCAGTTGGACATCTCGCATTCATTGGGACTGATGCAGGGAGATCTGTCACGATACAGGTGTCGGTCGTCCAGTAATCCCAACAATTCGTTGTATTTCTGGCACCCAGAATGAGGTAGCTTGGGATATGGAAATAGAGCCGTTAGGACCTCTTCAGCCAGAAGATAGCCCAGCAGGCTCATCTGGAACATAACGATTGTGATTTGGAATTAAGTGAAATTTTTTAAGATATAGAATAGGAAAATAGTTTATATACCTTGAAAATGTCGTGCCCACGGATGGTGAAAAATGGTTCCGCCAAAATAGAAAAAGGAACAATGATGGCGGTAGCATTGCCGGTGAGTATGGGATGTATGGGAACTGCCTCTGGAGGATCCCGCCCGGCTATATCCGTATACGATTCGACGAATTTCAGATTGTGCTCCTTTTCTAGCCCAAGTCGGGACTGCTTTTCCAAAGCCTTCAGACGAATTGTGGCCAAGTCATCGTCGTGTTGAAAATCATCATACAACCTTGTTAAATATTGACGTCTACCTCCATCTTTTATGGGCATACTTCCCACATTTACTGTGATGGAATTGAGGATTTCCTGGAGTGACAATATGTGAGGAGTAGATAGATTTAAGCGATTGGCTTCAAGTCTTTGACCAAACTGTTCTTTTATCGCTTTGAATACCCGCTGAACTTCCGTCTCCAACTCCCGAACCTTCTCTGCTCCCAGGACGTGCTCCTCATAAAGCAGATAGCTGGCAGACCTCATCGCGTTCCTAACCACCTTGACGCACACAAACTCGTAGTCCCTAGGGTTGTTTATCTCCAGAGACAAAACCTCCATGAATCTGACAAACAGTCCCATCAGATAGGTGGTGATAGCTGCAGGCCTTCGTGAGATCATTACTCGATTGAGAGCCACCAGAAAATCCAGATTGTCGACCAACACCTCGTAATCCGGTGTCAATGGACGACCCAAGACTATCTCCAAGTACTTTTCCATCAGAATGCCGTGCTTCGTTTTCAGCTCGTCAAGAGTCATTCGTCTTCTGTTATATCGTTCCATACTGTTGAGACCTAGAAGGCCATCCTGAAGCAGGGTCATTTCCTTGTACAAGGACTTGGCTTGGGTTTGGTTAACTCCCAGCTGACGAGTTAGCCAGTCCACATCGACCCAAACCGCATACTTCTTGGGGTCTATGAAGCGATATGCACCGAGCATTAGCATATATTTACCGCTTTGGTGATCGAATTCCGGACTCATCTGAAGAACTAGATCCATTCCGTATCGACGCAGATGGCCCAGGGTCTCCAGCCAATGGAGTCCCCCTGCTGAGAGACTGACGTTCTGCTGCACCGCCTCCCAATAGTTGATTACCTCTTCCCTCTCCTTGGCCACCTGACAGGCATTGTACAACCGGAGAACCTTCTCCTCCAGACTGCCCGGCTCATGGGTTCGGAACTTTAGTTGCTCAAACAACGCCATGAACTTGGGGTTCAGCATTTCGTGAGCTTCGAACCGGGAAGTCAGTTTGGTCTTCTCACCTTTGGCGTAGCTCTGAAAATCTTTGCAGGGATCCTTTGTTTCAATCATGGGTTTTTGTATTAGGTCCAGGATTCTCTTGTTGGCGGAAAAAAATCCAGCACCCTGTCCCCTAATTATAGGTAATATGCCAAGAAGGAGCATGTGGCAAAGCCACGAGAATACTCTAGAATGCAGTTCCATCTCCAACAAAAGACTGATTATTTGTCTCATTTGGCTGCCGTATTTATGGATGGAAAGCTGATAAGGATGGGATCTTTATGGTTGACTTTAAATTGAGATCTTTGTACCAAATATATATATTTTTTATATGGAGCACACAGCTCCTTCTCCCTGAGACGTTTCCGTAGACATTTACTCAATACATCAAGATCAAGGAGCCTTGCGAATATGTTTATTACGTCACTTGGAGGCAGCCCACACTCCCTAGTGGGATCTGGAATAAATTTGACCTAGTCCCCAGGCTTCTCGTTAAGCTATGAAAATAAAACATTTATGAACATCAATTTCTCTGGAGAATATTGATAGGCTTTATTGGACTTCATAACTGTTGACTTTCACAGTTAATGGCTTTCCAAAAATGCTATATATTTCCCTTCTGCGACATATTGAGGATCAGTCGGGATTTTCCTTCCATCGAGTGTGATTCCAGGCGCTATTATGCATATTTTTTTAAGAAATATCAGAACTCTTTTGTGATATCGATCCTGCAAACAGCAAAGGCGGAAATACCAGGATGCAACTTTCTAGATACTGTAGATCTGTCATCCAGACAGAGTCTAAAAGATGGTGTATATCTTTACAAGAACCTCGTTTTACCTAGTTGACCGGCGAGTTTCACTATACAAAAACGGAAAGCGGATACTATAGCACTGTGAAGAGTCACATACGAGGATGTGTCTGCAAATTGAAACCCTGCCTCACTTTTTGCTGCCGCTTCAAACATACACATACCAGTGGCGAGTGCAACGATGGCCTAATGAAGGAACTAGCTGTGCTTAATCCCTACTTGAAAGTGACTCTTAACAACGGATCCGTGGTCAGGCGAAACCTGCTACAGGATTTCATCGTCTTAAGAGATCAAATGCGGGCCTTCGACGGTTGGGAAGAAGATAGTTACACATTGTACAAGGTTCGTCGTTCTACTTGTCCTACATTTTCCCATCTAAACCTGAGCTCCTTAGAACGGAAGTGTAATACTGGGTGACTACAAGACGATGGCATACAGAGGATATGACTGCCTTCATCCAAGTCAGTTTGGATCAGGTGATCCAGAGTCCTTGGTTGTTGCATTCCATGCCAGGCATAGTCAACCGACAACGCGCCCAAGAGAAACTGAGCGTAAGCTTACCTGTAGTCCTTATCCTAAATTGTAACGATCGTGGGCAGTTGTTCAAGTCTAGAGGGGCGCGTTTTGACCCGGCTGGGGCTCGTCGGCTATATGGGTGGTATTCTTGCCCTCCTAGGCTTCGCCCCATGTTCGAATAATAACTTTTACATAATGCGTGCTACGACGAAAAATTTATGGAACCAAACACTAACACATACACTGGGAAAAATTACTGGTAAACACATTCATCGGTATCTTGGCTCACTCCTGGTGGAATTGGAGTGGCTTCACCCTCCCTTCCTTGGCCATCACTCTCTAGCTCTCGTCCGATGGCCCCTTTTTAACACCTATCTAAGGCATCCCCAGGGAGAATCAGCTAGCTGAAGGCAAACCAAAGAAAATTAAAACATTATAAAATTTATTTCCTTAAAAGTAAACATTTAAATTGAATTTTGAATATTAAGATCTTAAGAGACATTTGTTGCAAAATTTTCTTTTAAATTAAAAATCTTAAAACTTAGGTGGTATAGTATTATTTGAGCAATAAAAAAAAAGTACCTAAAAAAAATTTTTCTTATTTGCCTGCATTAGTTGCGGGGTTTAAAATTGACAAAATAAATTCAATAAATAAAATCTTCGGCGACCAAATTAAAATGGCATCGAGTTTTCGCCAAATTTTTCTTAGTGCAGAAAAGAAAACAGATGGGACTCAGAGACATTCAGAGGAGCTAACTTTGCGTATTAATTATTTTTATTATTTTTTTTTCGGCATAGGGACCTTACGTTTTCATTCTCTTTTTTTTCAAAAAAATAGGACTTTTAATTCTCGGTCAGGTTTGTGCCCTCAGGCCAAAAATGCTGATTTGAAAACACGCCAGAATTTCACTCACCCTTTTGTAACTCCAGCGAAGAAAGCGCTTTCCTGCGTAGATGTGATGGGGAGGCTGTGTGGAATAAATATTGTTTAAAACCTGCCGAAAATCTTGCCCTGCATACGATTATTTGATTCCTACACTCTCTCTATGTCACCGGTCTACCTTTTCCCTCTTGCTCTCCACTAAGATTTACACAAAAAACCATTTAAGTACGCGAAAAAAATAAAATTAAATTAAACATTTAAACTCGCCAGCTACGGCGTCTCGCCGATGGTAGGGGTTCTGCTGCCCTCGGATCTAATTTTTTTTTTCCTGCTTTCCACTCACTGCTTATTACATTACACCAAAAACCATCGGCTCAAAGAAAAAAATCACAAAAGCAGCGGCTGCTCCGCCTTTGCCAAATTTGGCTGATGCTTTGGTGGCAAGAGGGGGTGACGCTATCGGCTCCTCCGCTTTGCGGAGATCAACGGTGAACTTTGCTCCTCCGCCTTGCTTAGATCAGCGGCGCTTCGGTGGCAAGAGGGGGTGACGCTATCGGCTCCTCCGCTTTGCGGAGATCAACGGTGAACTT